>VXBO01000501.1:994270-1031099 GCA_013400135.1 Rhinoptilus africanus
GTTTGCTCAGTTCCTAGGCTCTCTTTCCCGCATGGATGTGCCCTGAACAGGACTTCTTGCTCCTGATGGATTCCTACAGCTACCCAAAGGGCAGTTTTGAAGATGATTCTTCACCGTAGTGGCAAACTGTAAATATCGATGATAAAATATAATGTCCGGCTAGATACTAGGGAAAAAAGGTCCCCTGGGAGACTGGTGTAGCTCTGGGACAGGTCACCAGAGGTGGTGAAGTCTCCACCCTTGGAGGTTTCCAAGATGTGGCCACACAGAGTCACATCTGACCAGAACTAGTGGTGATGATAGTCCTTCTTCAAGCAGGAGATTGTGCGAGAGACTTCTAGGTGACACATTATAGAATTATAGAATAGAATCATAGAATCATTTAGGTTGGAAAAGACCTTTAAGATCATTGAGTCCATCTGTAAACCTAACACTGCCAAGTCCACCACTAAACCATATCCCTCAGCGCCATGTCTACACATCTTTTAAACACCTCCAGGGATGGTGACTCCACCACTTCCCTGGGCAGCCTGCTCCAATGCTTGACAAACCTTTTGATGGAGAAATTTTTCCTACTATCCATCCTAAACCTCCCCTAGCATAATTTGAGGCTGTTACCTTCTCATCCTATCACTACCTACTTGGAAAAAGAGATCAACATCTACCTTGGGACACCCTCCTTTCAGGTAGCTGTAGAGAGCGATAAGGTCTCCCCTCAGCTTCCTTTTCTCCAAACTAAAGCACCCCAGTTATCTCAGACATTCCTCCAAAGGCTTGCTCTCCAGACCCTTCCCCAGCTCATTTTTCTTCTTTGGACAAAATTTTAGTTATCTTTTTCTTTTTTCTTTTTTTTTTTTTATTTTTATTTTCATCTCATGAAATAAGTTCAACCAGGAGGTTGGTTAAAAAGTCTGAAAAAATTCATTGCTGCACTATTTAAACTAAATGGTACCAAGGGGGATCACAGAATCACAGAATGATAGGGGTTGGAAAGGGCCCTCNCCAGACCTGGACACAGCAGAGATGCGGCGCTTCATGCAGTCCTTTGTTAACTTCACTATGGGTGACTTAGGAGTTTAGGAAAATAGGGCAAGCGTGTAGCAAAAAGAAGGCAACTTATAATAGATACCTGCTCCTTCTTCCTTGCAAATAAACTGGAGATGCCAGAAGCAGAAGCTCACCCAACCTGCCAGGGAGCCAAACGCGCTGGGGAGCAACCAGGGGATGGCGGGGGTCAGGTCCCGGGACCCCAGCCACCTCACCCTGCAGAGCTCTGGCGTGCTCTTGTCCCTCCAGGACTGCTCAGCCACAGAGCTGAGCATCCCAAAAGCAGTCCCCAGCAGAAGGATCTGTAAACAGCCAATTGCTACTGTATGAAGTGAGAAATATTACGTAAATTACCACCAATTTAGTATAATTTAGAGGACAACCTTGTCCAAGGAGACAATCATTACTCAGAACGAAAAGGGAGGTAAACAGCCTGAACAATAGATTCCCAAAGCTGGCGAGAGTGTGAAATCCCTCTTTTTATTAGTAGTATCGTAGTGTTGCAATTTAAATAGTTGCCTGAAAGAGGGAAAGGGAAGTTTTAACCAGCCTTTTGGATAATCCCACCACAATCTGGCAGGACACGGGGTCTCACTGGAAACCCGGACCGTCAAAAAGGAACTGAGGGAGCCGAGTGATGGTGATATCTGTGGTGACCACTGGCAACCTGGCCAAGGAGGTTACAGAAAACCCCAGGAGAAGCAGCCTGTGATGGCCATGGACATTACAGAAGAGAAGGCTCCGGGAAAACCTTATACCGGCCTTCCAGTCCCTAAAGGGGGCTCACAGGAAGGATGGGGAGGGACCCTTGATCAGGGAGTGTAATGATAGGACACGGGGTAATGGTTTCAAACTGAAGGAGAGTAGATTCAGACTGGATATTAGGAAGAAATTCTTTGCTGTGAGGGCGGTGAGCCCCTGGCCCAGGTTGCCCAGAGAAGCTGTGGCTGCCCCATCCCTGGAGGGGTTCAAGGCCAGGTTGGACGGGGCTTGGAGCAACCTGGGCTGGTGGGAGGTGTCCCTGCCCAGGGCAGGGGGGTGGGACTGGATGGTCTTTAATGTCCCTTCTAACCTGAACCGTTCTGCGATTCTATCACACCTCAGCCCTTCCCGGCAGCAGGCAGCCAGGGGCCAAGTGGGGACCCGCGAGGATGAACCAGAGCACGAACACCCAAAGCAAAAGGGTGCTTTGGATGACCAAGGATGTCCTAGTTACCTGCTGGTGAGGGATGCTCACATCCCACTCATTACCTGTCTCCCGAACCTTCCCATCTCTCAGCAGATTAGCAGAAAGCTCGTTGGAGAGGATCGGGGTTTCTTCCTCCCTTGCCCTCCCCCTGCATCGTTTTAGGAAGCAAACCCTCTTTGCTATAATTGATGGACACAATTTGCTGCAATTAGTATTTCAGCAGCAGGTAGTTAACCCTCGGGGCAGAGTGCGGTTCTCTCTATTTGGCTTGCTCTGCCTGGCGGTGAATGTGAATTTAGAGCAAGTTCTTTAGATTAGCGTTTGCTTGCTGAGCCATCAGAGCAGGCAGCGCTCTCTGCTCCTCCAAAGGAAGAAAGCTCACTGGTTGGGACAGTAAATTCTCCCTTGGTCCCCCTTAGATGCCCAGCAAAAGCCCTGGGCCACCATCGCCTGCCTGCCCCAGTAAGGAGGATGAGGTCCTTTCCCTGCTAAAATGAACTGACACGAGACATAAATGCAGGCACTAATGCAAAACACCTTAATGGCCTCAGCATCCAGGCTGATATTTAGACAAAAAGCGATTTGTTTGTCCTTTAAGTTCCCAATAATCTGCATTTATTTTAATTGGCACTCATAGCAAGAACATTTACAGACAGCAGCTGGGAAGGTATAATTATGTTGCTATCTTAGGCATACGTACAACCTAAGGCTTTTCTGCTCACAGACAAAAAAAGGAAATAAAAAAATAAAGAGAAAGAAAAGGGACAGCCATGAAGCCATGGAGTTCTTGTGATCTGGACGGGACCCAGGCCAGCACGGAGGGCTTTGAGCGTTGCAAAGACAGAGCGTCCAGTGCTGGGAAGAGATTGATGTCTGCTGGGACTCCAAGGGCAGTGCTGCCAACAGGGCAGCACCATCCACAAAACACCACAAGGGAGGAGAAAACGTGGCAGGGAACCTTGCAGAGATTAAGAAACACAGGGATTTCCCTGGAAGTAGTAAATGGAGGGTGGGGAATTTGGATCAGAAACAAAAGCCATGGAGAGCTTGATCCCATGATGCAGGATTACAGCAACAAAGTGATGTTTCGAAGGCAAAGTGTTGGCTTTGGGGAACTCTGCACTCCCCCCGTGACCACACGATGCTCTTCTAGAAGATTTGTCACTCCCTGAGACGAGGAACATGGCATCTACTCCGGGAAAGAGTGGTGGTCAGGAAGAAAACCCCTAGCCTTGCATCCCTAGATGCAGCTAACTCCCCCACCGTCGTCTTGGACCCTTCTCCTGCTCTCCATGACCCCTGCAGCCCTCCCCAGCTTCATCTCTCCCGCACACTCGGTCGTAAGTCTTTCTGCCCACGCTACCCACAGGCTGCCTGCAATATTTAAGCACAGGCACAAAGCCCGCACCGGTGCTGCTCGCCTGCAATTACAAGAGCTGCACAGGCACTTCAAAAGTCTGGCTGGAAGCACCAGCACAACGTCCAGCCTCACGGCCACCTCCTCTGTGCCCAGGGCACAAACCCAGCCCTGTTCCTCTGCCAGACAGGCAGGAAAATACCGGTGCGTCCTGCTGGGTAGAGATCCTCCTGCTCTTCAACACAAGCCACGGTCACCACCACCACGTAGACACTGTTCTTGCTGCAAAGAAAAACTGCCCACAGGGAAGATGACCGCGGCTGAGATACGCTGCTGCGTACCACCGCCCCACACTGCCCTCTGCAGCGGTGGGCTCTGTACCCATCAGGGTATTTCCAGTTATTTGACTGGAAAAAAAAAAAGTCTCCAACCTTTCCAAGTCATATTTTCCCAGATTTTCTGCACTGGGTGGATGCCTGATGACATGCAAACAGGTTACGGCATTTCAGCGGGCCGCTGTTCATCAGCTGAGCGCTCTCACTCCAAGTACAAGGTGAAGCTTGTTGATTTTAAACTTCAGGGAAGGCAACTTAAGGCAATACCTTGGTTTTTGCGGTTGGGTCAGTCTAAGAGGACGCAGAGCCCACGTGGCAGCTCAGCACCGTGAGTGGCAGCTCATTGAGCTGCTGTTACCCAAACCACGTTTAATCACATTCATACCTTTCATATTTTAATAAGAGTTTGGATTTCTCTTCCCCTCCTCTCAGAAAATAAATGGCCTGTCTTCACCAGCTTAACTCCGCCCTAGAAAACTTTTTGCCTGGATATAATAATTTCTATCCACAGATTGGTTTTAACAATATCACAACATGCCTCAACAGCTGCCTTAAATCCTCTCTGTCCCGGCTATATTAACGATGCAGCCCAAAGCTAGCCTGGCTGGGATATTTAAAACTCAAGTGGAAAAAAAGCCCCAGGTTAATCACCAGTAACAAAACAATCACCCTGGACAAAAGCCATGGGCCAAAAATAAACCACCGCTTGCCCAAATAAATGCGAAGTGCCAGAATACAAATGGAGGGGGGATTACCTGCATGAATTGCCTCAGACCCGACGCACCGAACACGGGGGTCAGCCCGTTTTGGGGGGTCAGAGCAATGTGTCCCCCCCGCCACCACCCCCCACCCAGCTCAGGCATCCTTGTGCCGCCACCGCGATGTCAGCCTGGCTCCGTGGAGCCGACTTCTGAAACGTAATTTGTTATTCTGTTACGGTCATTTTCTATATTAATTTTATGCAGCATCAAAAGCCCTTTCATATGTTAAACTCTAATTCATATGCTAATACCCAATTTATGGCAAGGTAATTATTTTTCGTCAAATGTATTATTCGGCGCTCACTGAGGAAGGGGGAGGCGGGCAGGGGGTGAATTTTGGCACTCTGCAGTGTGGATGAGAAGGACACGGAGCCAGGTAACACCCTACCCAGCATCAACCGGACACAACACCACCGCCTCCTGCTGAAACCCACTCCCGTCTGATACCAGCATCCCGCTGCCAGCTATTTATTTCCTTACTGGTGGCATCTTTGTCAGCAAGCTTGGAAAAGTCTGCTCCAAAGCTGTCTCCCCCCAAAGGGCTTGGGTTGGGGACCTGTCTAATGACTGCAGCGAAGCAGGGATGGGAGATTGACTGAGACGAGGGGATTTTCAAAGATAAAGTGAGGAGTAACAGAGCATTATGAGCAGAAATCAGACAAAAATTAAATAAGCACCCACTTCTGCTCACAACAGGCACAGTTTTGTGCCCCGTGATGCTTTGTACAATGGCCGTGGGATGAGGACTCTATTTTCTCCTGAACAACTGGCTCTCAGCTGCCGGGGACAGGCAGGAGAGGATGGGGACAGCCAGGGGTGCCCCAGTCCCTGACGTGAGCTCGCAGCCCATGCACAGCACAGTGCTTTTCCCTCTTTCTCCCACCCCAGGAAGAGTTTTGCTTGTCAGCGAGAGCACCCACACCCCCGCCACAAGCCTGTGATCGGAGGTGCCTTCAACCAGACGCGTGGGACACGTGCCCCTGCCAGCTTGTCCCCGTGTTGCAGCCTGCCACTGCTGTGACCTGCCCTGGGTGGCATCCCCCACCCCAGCACCTCTCCGAGGGAGGTGCTGCACGGAGAGGGCAGCGGAGCAGGGATGGCGAGCATATGCTGTACATAAAAAAACCCAACAGGATAGCAGTTTAGCCTTCACCGAATTTTTTTTTTTTTTTTAACAGTCTATTTTCTGCTTGAGGAGGCAGGTGCATTTCCCAGCCTCGCAGCATCCAGAGTCGACAGGCTGTCGGAGGTGTGATGGCTCCAGGACAGTTACGCTGCCTCGGATTTCACATTCCTGACACATCCCATAATTATGCCAAATGAGCTCACCTCATCTTCAGCCTTCTGAGCCGCACATATTAAATTAAGCGAAAGCCGTTAGCGGCGCAGTGGTGAAAGGCGGGAGGGGAGAGGCACTGACCCGCCATGATCAGAGGGTCCCCGGCGCCGCTGCCTTGGGGAACAACCCACCTCAGGGTCCTCAAGGATCTTCCCCCAGCACAAACCGTCAGCAAATATCTGCCCCACAGGGGTGTCGGCAGCTGCGGGACCACCACAGTCCCACTCGCCCCTTCACCGGGAGACAGGCAGCAGCTTCTCCCCATTTCCCCATCTCTCTTTCCAATTAACCCTTTTTCTCAAATCCTGCACTTAATCCCTAACCCCCCCATCCAGGGAATTTTGCTCATATAGATTTTTGGTTCTGTACGTTATATTTTTAGTATTAAAAAAACCCCTACGATTCATTCCGACGATATGAACGAACTCCACGAGGCAAAATGAAGCTGTAACTCCCTCAAGCTAAACTCCAAATTCATTCCATAATCCTTAGATAAAAGCTTGGAAGCCAGAATATTCATTACGAACCCAGGCTCCACGAGCAGCCGGGGTAGTAATGGAATGGAGCAGATTTGACACAGGGGATGTTGCTACAGAAATTAGCCTGTCATAAGATTACAGGGACTAAGTGTTATTGGGCGATAAGGTGTGATGTGTTAATATTAAATTATCTCGCCAGTTAAAAAAAAAAAAATTTTAAAAAAGGCACTGATGAAACTCACATTTATTAAAAGCCCTGAATATGATATTAAAAGATCTCAGATAAGCCAGTTTATTTCGCGCTGGAGACCAAATTGAAAGAATTCTCCAGGAGGGATTTCTTTGAATGGAGCATTACAACTATAAAACAACAAAAAAAGATCCTTTAATAAATGTTGCGACTAAAGAAGCCTTGAAAATTCCAGACTAATCTCTCCAGGGAGGTTTCATTAACCCTTCATTCCCTTTCTTGTTACATCAAAACAGGGATTAACCGGAGAGTGTTTCTATATGAAATAAAGCTCTGTACATTCCCAACTTCTCTGTCTACAGCAAGAGGAGATTAACTCCGCTGCTCCGTGTGACACAAGGCTGGGGTAGGACACGAACAAAGGTTTCTGGCAAAAAAAAAATAAAGTGTAAACCACAAGCAAAAAGCTTAAGTGATTTGTCCAAGTCACCGGCAGCATCGAGATAACAATAGGGCCGTAGAGTATCTAGAGTTTGCTTAAAAATTTGATTTGTTGCCATCAGACAGCAACAAATAACACTGATACCCAACGCACATTTGTTCCGAAGCCACCCAGTTACATCCATCATGCACCGTCCGTACTCGCGCCCTCGCTGGTTTAAGCCAACGCGATGAAGCTCGGAGTGGGAGGAGGCAAGCTAAAGCTCGGCAGAATCCATGGGGGCGTTAGGGACAGGAGGGATTTATGAGGCAGCCACAGAGCAGCCGGGCTGCGGTGAGGGGACGGCAGCAAAGAGCCTGGACGGAGCCTTGGTGGCGGGTTTGAACCCAGATAACCCGTAGACAACCACCACAGGCTCTGCAGGGGACCCCCTACCCCACGGAACATGCAGGGAGCTCCCGCGGTGCGGGGGGGGGCACCAGCCTTGCCCTGCCCAGGGAGGCTCGGCTGGAGTTACATCCAGGTCAGAAATTAAGAGAGGTTCTCTAATCTCTTGGAGCAATAGAGCGAGAAATGTAATTAGCTTTAAAAGGCTGCTAAATTCATTAAAATAAAGCATGAATCAGTTCGTTCAAGTAGGGGAGACGGCAGCCTCACTGGCGAGGTCCCCAGGTGCCCAGTCCCCACGGGCACTTCCCTGTCCCTCCTGCTAACAGAGAGCTGTCATCCCCCAGGCAGGCGAGGGGTGTCTGGGAAGGGGTCTACAAAGGGGTCCTATAGTCCTAGACCCCCTAGATCCCTAAAGGAGCCTCTAGGAAGGGGTCCGTAAAGCCTATAAAGTCCTAAAAAACCACTTGTGATGCTTTCTCAAATCCTAGTTGTTTTTCTTTTTCCTCTTAAAAAAAACCCACAGTGCTGTTTTCACTCAGTGCTTGAGGATGGAGGTGATGGTGCTGACCCCAGCGGAGGTTGTCCCCGTGGGACACAGGGAGCAGCACCTTGCTGGGCGAGGGCAGAGGTGGGCAGAGAGACAGCGGCTCCCTCCCTGCCCGCCCTCAGCTCTTCCCACCAGCGCAGGGGGCCCGGAGGAAGCTGGTTTTCAGACGGGGGTCCAAATTATTGCATGCATCCACTTCGTTTCCTGAATCCTGAAGTATTTTGTCCTGCTGTCACCACCACCCAGTCTCTCCATCCCATTAAGTTGCCCTCTCTTCTTGTTCAATCCCTTGCCGTTGCAGAGTTGAACTCAAGGCACAGACCCCTCTCCTGAGAGCTAAGACCACCTCGGTGGCACCTCTCCCCCTGCCCGCACCCAGCCGGCAGCAGGGGCCGCGTGTGCCAGCATCCCTCCACACCGTTCAGGGAAAGCCAAGAACCGCAGCCCTCCGGCGTTAACACAACTTCACAGGTACCACAAGCGGCCACCATGACCCAGCCGACTAAATTATTCAAATCTTTTCAAATCCGACTGCATTACATCTCCCTTCTCTTTGCTCGGATGCACTTCAGCGCAGCTCCGGCTGCACGTGAAGCAGAGGAGCAGCAGAAATGAACTCACGCTACTCCTCTGACGACTTCTGACCCGCAGATTATGCCATCCTGAGCCGGCAGAGAGCTGTCCTGAAATCAAACCACTAGGAGAAAGAAGAGAATTTTTCTCCCTGGCTACAGCAAATTTTACAGCTGTGGGATGCTTCTGTTCTCGCCATACAAAGGATTACGCTTTTTTTAAAAATACTCTTTCTGCGAAATCTTTTCTGACCCATGAGCTGTATAAAAATGCAACTCAGGGACTCCGAACAAGGCTATATATCCATTGGGGGATTTGGAAGCGAACACAGTGTCGGCACTTAACAAATAATAAATAACCATCATTAATTATTGATCAGAACCCCAGCTAATCAAGTTTCACCCCTGTGGTTACCAAGATATCAACAGACCCCTTTGATACAGCCTGCGAACAGCCTTGCAGCCCCCCTCCCTCCACCTCGGGAGCCCGACGGCTGCGGAGCGGGGATTCAGGGAGGGGGTGAGAGCTGCTGCCCCACACACACACAGAGCCCAGCCGCCGCCGGGATCCCACAGGATGTCTGCACATCCAGAGCACGCAGAGTTTTTGGGGAAGCAATAGCATCCCAGAGCGTGGCAGGGCTGTAACAGGGTGGGAAAGTCTGGGATGATTGTGGGTGGTCTGCATTGCCAGGCTGAGCGCCGACCCAGCGCCGGCTTCGGCTGTGCTGGGGGATTTGGGTTGTGCAGCCTGGGAACGAGTTCAAGAGCACCCCCATGATGGCATCCCGATGACAGCATCCCCATGAAAACATCTCCACGAGAGCACCCCGATGACTGCATCCCCCTGAGAGCATCCCAATGGCAGTAGCCCCACGAAAGCATCCCCATGACCTGGAGGATGCACAGTCCAGCCTCAACAAGCCTCTGCTTCAAAGCCAGACCCCACCACGGAGCCACCGCCAGAGCCACCACGCTGCTCTTGGGTCAGGGTAACTCTCCACACCAGGGGCCGACATGGATTTGGCCCCCCCACTGCCCGGCAAAGCCACCGCTCGCTCTCAGCACATCTGTGGCAGTGGGTCCTGCTCCAGCCGGGAGGCAGGAAGGGATGGCATCGCGGTCCGTCGCCGCCTGACCTTATTTCCCAAGCAATTTGTGAAAGTATAATACAAGAAAACTCTATCTCACGGTTCTGACAACAGACAACTGCCTGCTCCCTTTCCGGGGAACGGTAAATCCTGATATTAAATACAATCCATTATCAGGATGTCACCTGTGTCTCTTGATGAAGCTACACACCTGTGTAGACAGCTAACCCATGTCTGCTTATTTACTATTCATTATAAATGCTCTGGATTGATTTTCCTCACCTTTATCTCTCTGTGTCTCTAAGATTTCTTTTCTCTGTGTGAGTCCAGGGCACTAGACCTTGCTCCCTTGTCCCCAGGGGACACACAGGAATGCAAAGCTCTGCCATCACCATCCTGCCCCAAAACCTGCCCAATGTTTGGGCAGGTTGGTGAATCCTCTGCTTCTGCTGTTTTGCTGATCCCTTGGTTGTGCAGAACAATGAGAAAACCATGGATCATTGGTTGCTTCCAACCAATATCTAAGGACACTTGTCCCACCTCACCCTTCAAGTAACCAAGCAGCTGCCACCTTGTCAGCGGAGTGGTGGGACCACCCAGAGGACACGCACCATTTACGATGACAAGAAAAAAAAACCCAAACAACTCTTTTTTGGCTTCCAGAATCTCATGTCTACAAGTTTTTTTCCAAGGAGGAGAAAAACCTTGAAAAAAAAAGTCCAGAGATGGAAGCCAGAAGAGCAAACAGCGTCCTGCCAGGATCAGAACAGACAGGGACCTGAGCTCCATGTTCCTACAAGAGGACATGCAGCAAGCCCACCAACTATTCAGGGAAAAAGAATAAAAGCCAGAAACATTCGCTGAAGACAGAGTTAAATATATACTGCAAGTCCTAAAAGCAACATTTCTGGCAGCTTTGATAACTCTGCAAATAGAAGATAGTGCGAATGTTTTACCCACATTCATATTTCCCAGTAGACGCATCCATCCCCCAGACAATTTATGAGCCCTCATCCAAACCAAACATCCATCTTCCTTTCAGTGACATCGTGACCCTTCCCAAAATCTTATTGAAAACGTGCATTTCAGTGATTCTTTCTTGCTGGAAGCAATAAGGCCGACTCCAAGAGCTAAAAACCCATCAATCGGACTTCCTCAAAGTGTGTGGGATGGCGTTAAAAACCAGAGGACTTTCACATGGATTGCTTTTTAGGGTATCATGGGTTCTCAAGACAGGATTTAACTTAAATAAATGCTTTTTCCCCAACCCTTGGCTCCTCTCTGGCCCCCAGCCCTGCAGTGGGGCTGGTGGGAGGGCAGTGCCAGCCGCAGGTACCCATCGGGGAGATGGGAACCTGTCAATCCTCATCCTTCCCTCTCATAGGAAAGGGCAAAGGCATCTTTTGCAAGCCATGTGCAGTTTTTAACCCTCCTCTACTGATTTTTAAGCCCCCACCGCTGCTTCTCACACTGGGGAGCTCCTCCCAACACACACCAACCACAAACACAGCCCCAGGTTTAAATATGCTTTTTCCCAGGCGCGTTGGGGAAGCTGCTTTGGGGGCACATCCCAGCAAGGGACCCGGACACAGTGGCACATCCGCCTCCGAGAAATCAGGACGGTGAGGATGGCAGTCCTGGGGAGAAGAGCTGCTTCCTGCATTATACAAGTTTCCCAACCAAATTGTATTCCCTCCTGCTCAGGCAATGCGCACTTGCTAATTTGTGCTGGGAAGGAGGGAATTAAGTATTCCCCTCCCTTGCTGCATGGGGAATAGCCCCAATTTCCCAGAAATCTCCCCTGACTTGTCCTTTAAATAAAGCTTAACTAATGCCACACTGTCCTTTAGGCAGCTTATAGCTGAATATTAAAGTGATACGAACAAATATATACTTATATATGGACAAATATATATACAATACCCTCCTTCAAGCAGCCCAGTAAACACAGTAGGCAATCATGCCAGTCTTCAAATGCCTACAAATGACTGTTGTGGGACAGGCTGTTAACTCTTCTTTACCCCCACAGGATCCCAGAGAGACCCCTCGGGCTCCATTGCTGCCCGTTGGCCCGGAGCAGTCCCATCCCCCTTATTATCCACAAGGTCAGGCAAAATGCTATCGAAAACATTCTGATTATTTCCTAGAAGGGAGCATAAGCAGCCTCTCAGCCCGAGTGACCTTGGGGGCTTTATCTGCCATCAGAGAAGTAATCCCCCCCGGCTGGAGGGAGGCAGCGAGGGGCTGAGACCCTCCTGCTCCATGGAGGGGCATTGGCCAACCCCTCTAGATTCTGGCCTTTGCAGCCACGACCCCCCTTTCTGGTAGCCATGGGCTGCTAAAGTCCCTGCAGCACCCCATACATCTGGGTCTCTTAATAAAGTCTTGCCCAGTGTCTATCCCCACAGTGGGAAAAGCGCATCCCGGTCCCCGCAGGGCAGGAGGAGGGTGCTGGGGGCACAGATGCTGCAGGGAGGGGTTGGGATAGGGATGCGCAGGCACCAGGCACCATTTGCAATCCCACTTCCCACCCAAGCTGGAGCATTTTACCCTCCACAGCAGGCACAGCAGGAACAGGAATTTTCCCTTTCCTCATTCCTTTAGTCCACGGTGCATCCCCAAGCTCCACAGATCTCGTGTTGCTCCAGGGTTTAAGGCAGATTCTTGCTGTCTGACTCAAGGGATGTGGAAATAAGCATAAAATGGGATTTAAGAGAGCAAAGCTGTTACTAGGAATAACCGAGAGCAGAACAGGGCACGCCTCTCAAAGCCAAGGATCCTGCCCGGGTGCACATTGTGCTGCCGGCTTCTCATGCAGGGGATTTCACTTCGGCACAACATGGATGTGGGGAAGGAAGAAGGCATCCAGGAGAGCATTTTCCCCTGCCCACAGACTGGCAGCCTCCTGCCCCGGTGTCCCCGCTCAGCTCAGACCCAGGGGACAGGCACCCACCAAGCCCCGGCTCCCGTAGGAGAAGAGCTGGGAAGTGCCTGGCGCGAGCAGGCACTTTGCTCTCAATGGCATCGATTATTTCTGTAATCAGTGCCTCGCCGCCAAAACCCAACATCCATTATTACAGGATTCCAAAACAAAAATAACCCAAGGGAGGGGAACAAGATATAACTCAGAAGCTGTCCTGCTCCCGCGCCATGCACGTTGGGTCAGTGCCATCTAGAGGCAGCAAACCAGACAAAAGCACCCAAAAGCACCCACAGCCCGGGGGTCGCTCAGAACCCAGTGGCCCCAGCATGGCAGGGAGGGAGAACCAAGAGGGGATGCCATGTCTCACCCCGGGGATGCTGAGCCACCGGCCCCGCCAGCCACCATCCCATGGGACACGCAGGCAGGGAGCCACCCCACAGCCTGGCAGCCCTGGGGAACATCCAGCACCGCATCCTGCATCCCGCATCCCGCATCCCTGCCCTGAACAGCACGGCAGCGGGGGCAGCCGCAGCCCCGTGCCACTGAGTCATGGCCGAAGGCTCTCACAAGCAGCCCGGCTATTAATATGCATGTATCTGTATTAATAGAGCTGGCTAAACACTGCCTCGGTCCAGAGGAATATTTCAGCATTTCGTTTTCATCCCAAATTAGACAGAAACAGCTAAACAGGAACTTTTTTCTTCCCCCTCCCCACTGATGGAAAGTTCAGGAAAAATATCAAACGAGAAAATGACTGATGAGAAAACACCGCATCTTTCCCGTTGGCGGGGTCCAGGCTGGGGGTGTATCTGCCCCATGGGTCGGCTCCTGTTCAAGTTTGCAGTCCTTTATGGCTGGTGCCCTTCTTTCAGTCTGACAGATCTGCCCAAGGGACCAAACTGGCTCCCCCAGCCTGGCATCCCCCCCACCAGTGGCTGCAGCCACCCTGGGGTTTATAGCCAGTCTGTAGGTAAGGCCGGGACACTGCTCACACCAAAGAGCTGCAGCCAGGGAGGGTGACCCCAGCTCCAAAACTGGGACCAAACCCCGTGCCATCACCAAGCCCAACGTACCCTCCGTCACAGCCCCGTGGTACCTGCCTCTGCCCCCCCGGGAGCAGCAAACGTCTCTGAAAGCATCTCTGCGGTACAAACCTTCCCATTCACTTTTGTTCACTTCCTTTTTTCACAAAAAAAATACGCATTTCTCTTCAACACACTTAAGAGCGGGCAGCCTGCATAGTGAAAGAATAGAATTGCTTTCTATCCCTGGAAACCCTGTCCTATTTTGCAATGATTAACCAACTGTATTTGCATACTGTCCGTTCCTGGTTAAAGACTCAGGGGGACCATTTCCCAACACTTTCTAATCTTGCGCGGAGCCTGCACGCAGTGTTGTCATTTCCTGACAACCCTCAGTGTGGCTGCATCTGGCAAGCCCCTCTTTTAGCTGCCTTTTAGTAATATTATTTCATATTTCCATGGCCGGCTTGCCCACAGCCAGGGCCCCGCTGTGCTGGATGCTGGCCTAATGAGAAGGATGATGCCTTCCTCGCTGCAGAACGCTGCTGCATAAATCAAACGGTGTTTGTGCGAGCAGGAGGCTGCCAGGACCTGCACACGCACGTGAGAGCATCGTGGGTTTTGCTGAGTTTTTAGGCACGTGCTCCCAGTTGGTGTATTAGGGTCACTGTGAATAACCGCTGCTTTTCTCCCCCCCTGGGGTTTGCAGAAGGTGTCCCAGAATGGGGGCTCCCCCGTACACACCGATGCCAACAGGCTCTTCAAATCACCCAAACATCCCAAGATGGTGCCCATCTACTGGTACCTATGGATGGAGCAGCAATGGGTCAGCCCATACAGCCCCAAATTACGCGACACAAACCCTAGAATGTCCCTCAAGGCAAATGCAGAGACTCTGGTGATTTGGGGGCTGGGGACACAATCAGAAACCAAAAGGTTTGGGGATGCAGTAATCACCATAGCAGGGTTTTTATTATGCAAATTATTACTGAGCAAGTAAATAAAGCAGTGGGAATCAAAGCAGCGACCGATAGAACAGTTCGATCTGGGGCAGCCTGAGCACCACCCGGCACGCGATCCCACAGTGCCACCAAATCCGGGAGCCCCAGGCAGCACCCAGGGAGGGACACCGCATCCTGTGGGTGCTTGAGTGGAAGCTGAGCATAGATTAAAACGACAAACACCCCAAAAAGCAGCTGGACGAGCGTAGGCTTGGATAGGAGTGTCTCAAGGGGTTTTTGGTCTCTTTTTCCATCTCACATTATACGCTGGACCCATCACAATACATCCCCCCCCCCCGCACGGTGGCAGTGACATGGGGCAGAACATGTGTCCCGCAAGCCCTTTTCCTGCTGACAAAAGCACCGGCAGCACAGGTCAGCTGTCCTCCACCACAGCCCCCCTCGGTGCAGGGCCATTCCCACCCGGGATCAAGGGAAGGAACCGCACTGCAGTTTGCAGAGCTTGGCATCTCCCGCAGAGATGCGCTTTCTCCCCCATGCACACACAGTGGCCGTCGCGGAGCATTGAAAAAAATCTCCCACTGTGGAGAAAAGCACCCGAGGGAAAAGTTTCCCACCTCTGGGCAAACCGGACGGCAGCAGGCTTGCGTGGCCTGACTGCGGCATGGAGCTTCGCTTCCCTGCGCAAACGGCACCCTGCGAGCAAAGTCACAGCCCGCTCCTGCCTGGTGGCCTCTGGGCTGGCCCAAAACCCTCCGCAGAGGCCAGCACCAACGCACCTCCTCTTGGCATGTATTTATGGGACTGAAGGTGATCCAATCACCAATATTTGTTAATAAAGCACAACAGGAGCGAGAGATGCTTCTCTGCCCCGGCGGGGATACATCATTGCCGGCTCTGACACCTGGAATTTATGCGCTTGATTTGCGCAGGCTGCGTTACCCATCGGCAGCAACACAAAAGCGCAGCCGAGCCCGAGGACGTAAATCTGCGCGGGACTGACCTGCGCCCACGGGGAGCAGCCGTGGACGGGGACTTTGTCACAGCCAGGGAACGTGAACGTTGGATGTGGACACGTTCGCCCTCACAGCCACGTGCCCACCAGCCCAGCGAGTGGCTGTGATGTTTCCCACCTCCTCTTTTTTTTTTATTATTTTTCTTATCTCTTATTTTTCCCTACCTCCTTTAGCAAAGGAGAACAGCGGCTGTGATCACAAAGGGAAAGGGTCACCATTTGTCCCAGGACCACGCGAGCACGAAGAGATCTCCCATTCCCTGACAGCCACGCGCTGCTTGATGCTGCCGGGAAGGGTCGGTGTTCCATATGTCCCGAATTTCCCGCTGCACCAGCCCAGCTGTAATCAGCTTTGGATTACCACAGTCATCTAAAGTACCAGGCTCTGATAACATCCCTTCTGTCACCAACTCTCTAAATCTCTCCAGTCATGCAGGCGGTTTCCCCCCAGCAGCCCAGCACCAATTGCCAGGAAGTGAAAAGAACCCCAAAATAGGAAAAAAACTAAAAAAGTTAATAATCAGGTGAAAGGCAGACACTGTTGCAACAAGCAGCTGGTGGCTGGTTTTTTGCAGCAGCACAAGGGGATTTAGACTGCAATCAGACAGCGGTGAATTAAAAACTGACCGCTTTCCCATAACTTTACCATTAACCTCTGGGAGACGCTGCCGCAAATTGGCTCTGAGGTTTCGGTGGTGCAGGGCTCCAGCTGATGGGATGCTCAGATCGATGGTGAGAGGAGCCACGGCCACCTGAAGCACAAGAGAAAAAAATGCCATACAGGTTACAGAGGTTCATCCTTCAGGACATAGGCCGAGTGCCAGCCGAGCACAGGAAGAATTTCCCTCTTAATTTATCTCACCATCTTTCCCATCCTTCCCTTGAAGCTGCTGGCACCTGCAGCAGCAAAAACATCCTCTGTGGTGGCTGCTCCTGCCCCAGGGGTTTGAGCTGCCTGGTGGGTACTTTTCATCTCTGATTTTCCAACAGGTCCCTAGAGGCTCCTCACCTGAGCTCCTTCTCCCACAGCAGGATGCCCTTTTGCCTCCAGCTTTCCAGCAGGGATCATTTGCTAATGGGGGTGTGCTTTGGGGAGGAGCTGCACCTATGCCAGCACAGCCCGCGCACCCACAGGGTCCTGGCTCACCGCGGCTGGCCCTTCTCCCCATCACCTATTGGAAAAGCGGAGAACCCGAAAACCAGAGACCGCTGCTTTTGAACAGTGCTCCTCATTCCACCTAATTTTGGGTTTAAACAACCTTGCAGAAGGGTTTTCATCAATCCGATTGCCTCCAGTGGTAAAACTCAGGTCATGCGAGAAAAAGACAGGGCCCAAAAATAACTGCAGCAGCCGGAAAACAGAAATAGGTTAATGAATATTTTTTTTTAAATCTCTTTCTTCCTGCCAGCACGGTGCCCAGGCTGGATCCCACGCCGTGGCCACGGACAAGCTCTGCTGCAAACAGCCCCGGCACAGAGGCAAAGCCTGCCATCTCCCACCCACCCGGGACAAGGGCAGCGACAACTGTCCCCAGTGACCACGTTTTGCAGCACGAACTGGTATTTAAAAGCCCCCAGAGTGCCTGAATCCCATCGCAACGCACTGGAGACCAGATCCTTAAGGTGCAGGTATGGCTTATCGTCTCCTCAGCAGAACACAGTTACGTGGGGACACGTTGGTACCCGGAGCTGTAGAAAAGCTTCATCTCCCGGGTCCCATCAGTGTCCGTGCAGCTCACAGTGAGCGCCGCAGCCTCCGGGGAGGGACACGTGGCAGGGCCATGGCTAACAAAGCCCTGGAAAGGCTCCTCCGGTGACCCCGTGCTGGCCACTTGGCATCCTTCTGAGCAGCGAGGGCAGAGGGCAGCCCCGAACAAAGAGGACTTCACAGCCCAGCCAAGAGCAAAGGAAATAAAAGGGGGGGGGGGGGGGGAAGAAAAAGGGAAAAAAAACCTGACAGAGTGTGGAGAGAGAAACTTTCCAGGTTCTCCCTTTCATCCCTTTCCTCTTGCTGTACAGTGAATGGGAAAGGACAAAGAGAAAAGCTGGCGCTCGCTGTGACCCCCGGGCATTGGCGCTGCCGCTGCACATCGTTTTCCCTGGGGTAAATCAGCCCCTGGTTTTAAACTCTCTAACATTTTTCAAAAGACCGATAAGGTAAATCCTCCCGGCCCGGAGCAAGGCTCCCGCTGGACCCCACAGGAGTTTTGCCTGAATGCTACGGGATTATTCTGACCGAAATGTTTCTGTGGATTCAAGTCTGAGCCTTTTCATATACAGCCTGTAGCTGCAAGTTTTGTCAGTCAATAGCCCTGATAAAGCCTTCCTGATTTTACCCCCATTTTAATATAATTGGCATTTCTCTCCCTGTAATCCAGACAACTCCTTTTCTATGCTGTTTCCCGACAGCACTGAGGATTTACTTTTTTCCTCACAAAAGGGAAAAAAAAAATCAGTTTCTCCACCCTGTGCCCCAAAGTGCTCCTGAAGGAGCTGCTCTTAAGGTGCTAAGATGGACCCAGGACCCCCAAAGAGATGCGGAGAGACCAGCAACACAATTCCCACCGCATCACACCCCCCTGCCCTGCTCCCAGTGGGCTGGAAAAATAGGAGGGAGTTTTGTAGACACCATCCATGTGTTAAATCACATGCCCGACAGTCTGGCCATGCCGACGGAGCTGTAGGGGCAGCCCCAGATGCGCTTGTGAGGCTGGGGTGACCCCAGGAGCTGTGCCCATCGCACCCCCTGAGGCTCAGGGCCAAGGTGGTGACACGCCAGCCTTGCCTGGGAGACTGGCGCTGGGGACAGGGGCTCACCGGTCACACTCTGCTCCGGCTGCTGTGGGTTTTACAGCCAGTAGAATTAAGTCTATCCATTCGGCTTAGTGCCCTGAGCGGCTCAGTGGCTTTGCCAGCTCCTTCTGCAGGGCAAGGGGTGAGGATCGGGGGGATTACCGCCTGGCAAGGGATGCTGAAGCAGCGTCTGGAGGAAGGAATTTCTTCTTGGTGGCCTCTTTTAGGTCATCGGCACTCACGACACCTCCTCTTAGTGATGTCCTGAGACATGCCATCATCCAGCAAAGAGAGGGAGTTTGGAAGTTTCCTTAAGAAATTCCTGTCCCCTTCAAAGACTTGCTTTCTCTGTGTCTCTCATTGCAAGGGAGAGGTTGCAGTGGATGTTCTCTATCTCCTATGGATGGCCACAGTGGAAAATTGAGTCTGGAAGGAAGAAAACAAATTTCTTCGCTGGCACAGTGTTGTGCTGCACCAGGCTCTGTGAACAAGCTTTGTCCTGAAGGTGTGAACCCGGTCCAGGGGGGGCCACGCTGTAGCTGTAACAGCATTTCCCTGCTCCCCTTCCCGGGAAATGAGGGATTGGCTCCTGTAATACACACCAGAAGAGCCCCAAAGCAAATGGAACGGAAGAGGAGCAAGTCTGCAAACCTCAGGTAAACGTCTAAATCAACAACCCAGCAGCTAAATAGCATTTCCCTACAAATCCAGCGAGCCACGCTTACAAACGCCTCCAATTTAAAGGCAGATTTCTCATCAGCCCAGCAACCAGCCCTTCCTCAAAGCACACGCTCGGACTGAACGGCCTGTGCCTGCCCAGGCTGGGAGAGAAATAGCAGCTGTAACCACAGAGATGGAGTCTCAGCCGTCCCCAAAGCTGCCCAAGTACAAAGCTGGAGACAGCCCTGATGTTCCCACCAACCTGTATTTTGGTGCCTGACTCTCTCTGTTCCCTCTTAGCCAGGGGCTGCACAGGGCTCCTTCTGCCCACATCGCACAGGGCCATCTAGGGACTGCCTACATTAGGGTAGGGAGAAAAAAAAGGGGTATCCAGAGAGGAAATAGCACTTTTGCTAGCAGGTTGTTTCAGCCAGGCTGCTGCTCCGCAGGGTGTATTAGCCCAGACCCATTGGGCTGCACAGCATCCGATCCCCAAACCTGGTTAAGGTACTGTGCAGCATCACACGGAGCAGGACAGCGTGTCCCAAGGAGGGGGATCACCTCTAGGTCTGGCACTCTGTCCCTCTGTGTGCAGAGCTGAGGCCAGTCCCTGCTCCTGGTGGCCAGGCTGAAGCCAGAGGCTGGCGCTCGCCTCCCAGGGCATCCCTCCCTCCCTCCCGCTAACCGCTCCTTCTTGCCACCGCTCCCCAGCTTCTTAAAACCACATTAACCTTCTGGGTTCAATTTAGCTTCAGCCCCTCTGTGGCCAGTGGTAAGAAGTACAGTGCTCCCCTTCCACCCATAAAAGTCAAACTCCAGCTTATCACTCAATTTTATGTTCCTCCGCATTTCAGAAATGATGAAATACAGCCAGTGCGTGCTGATCCTGGTGGCCGTGGGTACCACGCTGGCAGCGGTGGCATCCCTCTGCCTGTGAGGAACGTTTGCTTCCACTGTGGCTGTGAACAAAAGCTCCCTGGGCATAGCAAGGCGTTTCAGCCTTACACTTACTACCGCTATACTTTTCCAGCAAAGAGATGCTACAGAGTGTTGTGCCCTCCCCGGCGCTGCCTCTGTGCCCGAGATCCCACCCCCTGGTCTTCATCCATGTCCTACAGGATGTATCTATAGCCTGCTGTCCACTACCTACATTTGAAAAGCCTCCCCAAAAAGACATATGGGATTTGATAGTGAATAGTAAGGAAAAACAATTTGGAAAATTGGAAATTACCTAACAAGGGGCACTTCAAAGGAGTGCAGGCCCCACTGTGCTCCAGGGGCTGTGTGCAGGCGATGGACTGCAGAGTGCCCCCTTGGTGGATAAGTTTCCACCCTAGAGATGAGCTATGGCCACCAAAGCAATTAAGTCCATAACATCTAAAAAAGTTGCCTGTTGGCCATAAAATTCCTCCACACTTAGCCAAAGAAGCTATATACGGCTTTGATTTCTCTCAGCGGAGATGGGAAAACTGGGGTTAATGACACCCTGGTAGGAGAAGGTCCAAGACAGGTTTAGGACAACTGACTTGTCCTAAAATTGCCCACTCAGTGAGCTGAGGATTGCACATGTACCCACTGGAAGGGACCAAGGAGAACTGTGGAGCTCCACCAAGCACCATCTCCTTCCTGGTAGGGGGACAGGAGGGAAGAAGATGCTATTTCCTATGTCCACAAATGTATCTTGGGGATCAGGGACCCCACGCACGGAGCACTGAGCAGCACTGTCCCACCCCAAGGAGCTTGCCGGCATGCCATCAGCAGCCCTCCTTGCTGAACAGAATTCCTTTTTTTCATTTGGCTTTCTTAACCTTCACATGGCTAGACAGAAGGGCTACAATTTACAACTCCCACACAGGAAAATACAAAATCTCCCTGTTCGAGATACTTGCAATCACGGTGTGCAATCTGCCCCATTATTAAATGCTGGTCCCAAATCCCCTGATGCAGGGGAAGCAATTTCCTAGAAGGTGGGAGAGCCCAGATAACCTTCCACTCCCACATCCTGTACCACGCTCCTGGCCGTTGGCAGCACCTCGCACATCACCCCACACACTATCTCACCAGCCCCGGCCACGATCGCGTTCCTGATACAGGGAGCCACTGCATCTCATTTATTGCATTCAACAGGGAGAAGGAATTTAAAACAGAAGCTCTATCTAGAAAAAAAAAAAAAATGGTTTCTCTACCTTTGCCCCCACCATCCCCAAAGCCTGTGACTCGTTTTGAGTGGAAGAGGTAATTTTGGGGCAGTTTGCAGCCATTCCCGGGGCGCAGGAGAAGCCAAGAAGCTGAGCCGAAGCGCACCTTGAAGATGTGGCCTTGTGCATCCTTTTCAAGCACCTGCGTCTTGATTACTTCAGAGAATTAATTTCTGACACTGGAAATGCAGCTAAACTAGCTGGGCTGGCTTTCGTGCCTGCCTAACTCATTTTGCCACTCGTTCCTTCAAAGCAAACCACGAAGCCAAAAACATTTCCTTTAATGCGCTTGATCGGGGTTTGATGCGAGTGGTGGGCTCTTTCATCTGCTACTTCTTCAAAAAAAGGATGTAGACAGAAAGATGAAAGAAAAAGGAAGCCTCGTGCACAGAAGTATTGGGCCAAGAGACTCGATTGCTCTGCACTTGCTCCTTTAGCACGGCCCGTGTCCTCACACCTTGTGATTTCACCTCGCCGCTCTGAGCCGGAGGAGGCAGCACCCTGCCATCCTGGTGGCTTTTGCCTACAGGACAGAGGTTCTCCATCATAGCTACCTGAAATATCAAAAGTATGGCCAGGATGGGGACAAAGCCAGCCAACCTCTCCTTCTGGGACAAGCCCCCAGGCATTTCTCTGCTGCAACCTTCCTCACAGAGCTACATGGGGGCTCTTGGACACTACAGTGTTCCCCCCTGCGCCAGCTCGGACATTTCCACAGCTCACTGGGACCATGCTGGCACAGCCCTGCTCCCCCAGAGAGGACACCCCCGCCCCACTCCCTCATCCTCTCGACCTTCCCCCACTGCCTCTCAGGGACTTATTTGGAGTTTTATTCACTTTCCTCAAGGTTTAAAGGTCAGCCACACCAACAGGAGAAGGCTTGAAAGGAGGCTCTTTCATCCCCCTCCCACTTAAGAAGCCAAGCAAGCAGGACCAAAGAGCATGAGGACACGGGTCGGGCCAGAGCAGGGCACCACAAAGTCTCAACTCACGCTGCTTGTGGACATTTGGGCCCAAAGCATCCTCTCCTGCCTCCCTGTGTGCCCAGGGCCAGATTCCCCACCTCACCACCACGCACAGCACAGGCACCAGGCAGGATTTCACCGAATCACTGAATGATAGGGGTTGGCAGGGCCCTCTGGAGATCCCCCAGTCCCACCCCCTGCCAGAGCAGGGTCACCCAGAGCAGGGGGCACAGGAACACCTCCAGGCGGGTTTGGGATGTCTCCAGAGATGGAGACTCCACCACCTCCCTGGGCAGCCTGGGCCAGGGCTCTGCCACCCTCAAGGGAAAGAAGTTCCTCCTCATGTTTAGGTGGAACTTCCCATGGTCAAGTTTGTGCCCGTTCCCTCTTGTCCTGTCCCTGGGCACCACTGAGAAGAGCCTGGCCCCATCCTCCTGACACCCACCCTGTCAGTATTTATAAGATCCCCCTTCACTCTTCTCTTCTCCAGACCAAAAAGACCCAATTCCCTCAGCCTTTCTCCATAAGAGAGCTGTTCCAGTCCCCTCAGCATTTTGGTAGCCCTTTGCTGTCCCCTCTCCAGCAGTTGCCTGTCCTTCTTGAACCAGGGAGCCCAGCACTGGACACAGCAATCCAGATGCGGCGTCCCCAGGGCAGAGTCAAGGGGGAGGATTTCAAGCGTGCACGCAGCAAATTCATCCTCACCACGGCTTTGGAGCAACACCCTGGGCTGTGTACGTGTTATCTGAGCCCAGCAAAGGTCGCAGGAAAAGGGGGTGCTTGTTTTCCCTGCCCTGTCTGAGCATCACCCTGCACCCGAGCGCTGCCACCCTTCCCTTGTGGGTACCCACCAGCTGCCAAGGGACCATCAGCCAGGGCCAGGTACACGTGTCTCCTTCCTAGGAACAGAACAGGGGAGGGAGAGGAGCAAATTGGAGAGGAAAGATCAGGATGAGACAATATGAGAGCTGACAGCACTCTCATCTATCACTGCAGGCCTTAGCCTCAGTGCTCATTAAAGCCCTGGGTCTCCAAGTTGTGTGAATTAGAAGTGGTAAAAAAAAAAAAAAATACAAACCCAAACCACCCTCTAATGGAACGGTTTCTTGTAGAGCACAGAAAAGGCACTTCTGTTGAAAAGTGAAAAAAATCTGTTTTGACTTGAAAATCTTTTGCTATTGTAAGTGAAACAGAGAGGTAAATACATTTCATTTAGGTTTTATCTCTACAACTCATTCTGACATTTACATTGTATTAAAGTTTTAATATTAATACCGTGCTGCTATATAATATTTAATACAAAAATTAAATATATATATTTAAGTTAATATTTCATATGCTAAAATCCAAATGGCAAAATCCCTTTGCTCCATCAAAGATAAAAGCACCCAGCCCTAATTAAAAGTTATCTGATGTTACCGAGGCTCAGGACCAAAAGCAGCACCAAATAAATCCCCTGGAAACAAATCCCAATGACGGCAGTAAGGTTTGCAAGGGCATCTCAAGGGCTCTTCACTGACCCGTACTGATGTGGGAACCGGGTAGAAAATGACCCTTCTTGCTCTTCACACCTTTGTGCATCGCTCACCGTGAAAGCGGAGCAGGAGCAGTAGCGTAAAGAACACAGGGAGAAGGCACAAAGTGGGTCAAGGAGGGGTGATCGATGGTATTTGGCAGGAAAAATATTAGCCATGTAAGCAAGGAACATCCAGCCAAGGTTCAACAGCTCTGGGCTATTCATTGCAGAGGATTAGGGCCCCACAGAAGGGAGTTTGGACCAGACACCAGCGCTGTCCCCCTCATCTCCCCCAGGCCAGCACTGAGATGTGTTTCTTAACCGTGCACATTAATAAAGCCAGCAGCCGTGAAGCCCACACATGAGAAATCAGGAGGAAGTGCGCAATCCGACAGCAAAACCACCAGCAGGGGCCCAAGCCGGCCGCTCTGGAGCAAGTGTGGGGCCACCCTGTGCAGTGTTGCGGCCAGAAAAAAAGGGAGGCTGGTGCTGGCAACAGCGGTCTCAAATACCCAACCCACAGACCCCAGGCCAAGCCAAGCATGGCTCTATGGGTCTCAGGAAGCAGAAGAGTGCCCACATTTCCTTGTAATCCGCAGCTCGCCAGACAGCTAAAAGCCTTAGGGCTACCCAGAACATACCAGCCCATCAGCACAACCGCTCCACCTGTGCCATGGCCCTGCATCCTACCCGGGTCCAAAGAGTTCAGATGTTATAGCCCATTGACACAGTCTGAAAGTCAGAGATGTTCTCAGGACACCACCTTTTATTCCCCCAAATTCTCGAGCCCCTGATCCCATTAGCAGTATTCCACCTAGTTGTTCCAGCGAGGATCGCCTCCAAACCTCTCCTGAAGCCTCAAGCCTCTGGTCTCCACCATCCTGGAGACTACCCTGGCTTCCTTCATACTGCAGAACCGACCTGGAGTAATTCACCACATACCGGTGGGACCACGGGCATCCTGCCCATGGCTGGACAGAGGCTCATTCCCACCAGGGAGGAGGTGCAGATGCACGGAGCTTCGCCACGGATCCCCCTCTCCCCACAAGCTCCAGTTCTCCAACCGCCTCTGCTTAATTGGAGGCCAGCTTTGAACTGCCTGTGTTTAACAGGGCCTGCTCTTCAAACTGAATGTGTTTAATAGGGCCTGAGCTTCATAATGGCTGTGTCTGAGGCCCTGGATTTCAAAGCAGTTCCACTTAACAGGACTTTGTCTGGAAGCTGCAACCATATAATAGGGCCTGGTATGGAACCAGGAGTGTTTAATAGGATCTGATGTTTAAAGTGCACGTATCTAATTGGACCTAATCTTTATAATCCTCCTTTCCCCCCCCCTTTGCTGGTGTTTCTTCTCCTCCTTCGCTCTCTCCTTGCCTCCAGCACCAAGACCACCATCCCTGCCTCTGCCAGGAACCCCACCAGGGCCACGAGCTGCTCCCGAAGGGACTGTTACAAAGCAACCATCACTTCGAGGTGTCACATCTGAAAACCCTCCAGGGTTTCACAAACCACTTCCTAATTCCCACCTCCTAATTCTGCTCTCATTATCACCTCCTCAGGGGCTCACCCAGACCCAGCCAGTCCCAGAGATACGGGCACAAGCCCATCATTAAAAGCTTGTTTTAACAGGAACGGTAGCAAAATACCCAAACACCTGATTTGGTGAATAGGAAACATGTGAGTTTTTTCCATCCCACTCTATAAAAATCACCAGTCTTAGACTATTTTATTTCAATATTGCCTTGCCCAGTGCTATGAGAGAAGATGAAGCTTTTTGGAAGGAAAGTCCTCTCTCAGGAGCAGCCAAGATGCTCTGTTTCCGAGAGTTGTAACTAAAAGACTGAAGCAACAATTTCTTTTGCCTCCCCGCTTGTCAAATGGGAAAATATGATTTTAATTTTTTCCAAATCAACTCTCTTTCACAAAGTTCAGGCACGAGGAATCAGCCTTCCCTTCCAAGCAAAGGAGCCATAAACACACACCCAGAGTGTTTCTACAACAGCTCTGTACAGTCCCATGCCCATCGACATCCAAGTCTCAGACGTGCCCACCTCTAAGCACAGCCGCTCAGCTCACGCTGCCGGAACACACTGCACCTCCTGGGATTTCAGGGCATTCAAGTTGTCTCATATGGTTTCTGTCATACACAAATATTTCAAGACACTTTTTTCTCCCATTGACAGATACCACAGGTGGTGCTCTCGGTCAGTGCAAAGAGAAGGATGGGTCACGGGCACCGTGCTCCACCCTCGCATCGCCTTTGTGCTGCCGGCACCCCCTTCCAAAATACCTCCAAGGTTACAAAAGCTTCAACAATCAATTTTAATACCTGCGCTGACCGTGCTTTAAATTGTACTGTCCGCAGGTCAAGTGTTTTTTTAGCACATCTCACATCTAAGGAAGGACACTGTAACCAAGCCATAAAGTTTACTGTTCCCAGAGCTCCCAGGCGGCTGTGGATCATGGAGCACAAGGAACAGAGTTTGATGGGTTCCGTTCCCTGCCCAGCCCGATCTCTGCTGCTGGCACAACCGCTCTCTGTAAAGACTTATTTAATTCCTGAAGTGCTGCTGCAGGTCCCCCCCGCGCTCACCCTGAGGCTGCCCAGGGGACAGCAGCCCACCCTGCACCTTCGCCATTATTTGGCAGCTCATTAGCAATCACAGAGTTAAACGAGCCTGTGTCCAGCACCACCTTGGATCTCATTTCCTGATGGTCCGTGGAACTTGTGCCTTTGCCCAGAGACTACAAGCTGTCCACGTGAAGTCCTGCCCACGGGCAGAAGCAGGGATGCAGCCATACACAAGCCCTGCAGGAGGTCAGACCCCGGGCAGAGACCTGTGTCTCAGTTTCCCCCAGCCACCTCCCTGCCGTACTGGGAGGGGACAAGCCCCAGGAGGAACTTGTACTTTATAGCTCATGGCTATAGAACCTTTCAGCAGTGCTCCTCAGAGCACTGTGGAGGAAAGAGGGAAAAATACTCTCAACGCCAGCTGACCAAGAGAAATGAAAGCAAAGAGAAACCAGTGGGTGGTTCATAGGATCACAGAATGGTTTGGGTTGGAAGAGACCTTAAACACCATCTCATTCCAACCCCCTGCCCTGGGCAGGGACACCTCCCACCAGCCCAGGCTGCTCCAAGCCCCGTCCAACCTGGCCTTGAACCCCTCCAGGGATGGGGCAGCCACAGCTTCTCTGGGCAGCCTGGGCCAGGGGCTCACCACCCTCAGTGAAAAATTTCTTCCTGATATCTAATCCAGATCTCCCCTCTTCCAGTTTGAAGCCCTCTCCAGCTTTCTTTCACATACTGGAAAGCTGCCGTAAGGTCTTCCTGGCTGGGGGGTATCAAAGGCTGAGGAAGGATGGAGCGTGTAGCAAAGCCAACAGGGAGCAGATCTCCTCCAGCGCCTGCACGTCCTGAATGGGAGGACATCTCCCATCTCGTCTCTGAGATGATCAATAAACCCATACCAAGGAATATACATCCCTCCCGCCCCCCTGTGCCCACTCACCACCTCCCCGGAGGGGACAGCCCAGCTCCAGCCACACGAGGGGGTCAGGCACCCACGCCTGCCCCCTGCCCACACCTCCGCTGTCGTTCACCGCCCATCAAATTAATTCGCCACATTTTATTCACAGCTGAAGCCAGCTCTGGCACTGCCCTAAGATTTATGCTCCATGCAAGCCTTATTGACAGACAGCAGGGTTGGGAGGTTAGAGAAGCAATATTTCCAGAATTTGCATAAAACAACGGCACTTCATAATTTAGCTGATGCAGATTTGGATAAGATGAAATTGCTGGCCATTTTATAATTAGATGGCTAATCATAAAATAACCTTTGTGAGCCATCAAAAACCATTATTATACAAATGAATTCCTGCTCAGTGCGAAACTTACTTTACCCTTGTCCTTGAGGATCAGAGACAGCAAAAGAAGAGCTTTTTTGGTAGAATTCATTCGGCAGCCATCCCCCTGTTGTTACGATGTTTTATGGATCACAAATGCTTAATCAATAATGCAGCGCTTTCGGGAATGATGTTCTTTCTCATGTCTTTCCGTGGCTGGAATTTTTTGGCTGGCTGCTCACAAATCTTTTGACAGGGATTCATTGTTTTGGAAATACCCTTCTCTGCATCTCAGGGCAGATTCATCAGCCGAGCTAGAAGGAGGGGGAAAGTTTATTGGGGTAAAAAGAGACGTCCTGGCAAGCTGCTAGAATCATTGCTCTGGGTTCGCTGGCTGACTCGTCAGGTTAATGAATGGCCCTAGGAAGGCATTAAGTATGCAGCGGCTGGAAGATCTCTCCTTCAGCAAATAAAACCAAAGCGCCTCTTCCCACATGCCGAGGCTGCTTTTCTCGGAAAGCCAGGCTTGGAAAGAAGATTCCTGCGAAGGGACCCCCTCCCAGCCTGGGACCCCTGCGCATCCCTCGCTCCCTGCCCGGCCCTGGTGATGCTGCTTTCCCCGCAGCAGACATCCCTGCCTGCCCCAGGACAGAACCTACATCACCACCTGGATGCCGAGATGGAATTTTCCAGAAATTCAAGTTTTCCTCCACAGTGTTTTTCCTACACTCGATTTTCTGTCCTGTTACAGAGGGGCAGGTGTGCTGCTCCACGGTTGGAGCTGAAGAGTAGGGCTCCCGGCTCCCCAGCGCAGACCCACAGGCACCTCATCTCTCCTCATATCATAGTATTTCTCTGCCTTGTTGTGAGAACAACTCACAGCAGCTCACACACACAAAAAAAACATGCACCGACACTGGGGACTTAGCTCTGCTGCAGGCCAGCCCTGACCCAAAACTCACACTGAGCTTCAGCAGCATCCAGACCTTGGGCTCCTGCTCCATTTTCTATGACTCAGACTTTGCTGCAGCATCAAAGCCTGGGGGAAGGAGGCACTTTGAACAGGCACAACTGCTCGGAGGGGGAAGAGAACAGCAGAAAATGGTTGGACGTTTCCACATCTGGAGGCAAAGCAACAGTCGCAGTCTGCAGGGCAGCCCCTGCCCAGCAAAGGTGGCAAGAAACTTCCTTGGGAATAGTCCGTGGAAAACAGAGAGACACCTAATTCCTGCCCTCTCTGTTTAATTTCCCATGCTCATTATAAGAGGAATATCTATTGTAGTTCACCCTTAATTTGTGTGCCCATGTGTTTAACAGGTGTACTGACCATGTTTGACTTCGCCACCTGAGTAAATGTTGAATCTGCTCAGACCTCACCGACGGGCAAGAAGGAGAGAGGAGCGACCTGCACCTGGCTCCTTATCCAAACCATTTAAGGCTGCATTTTTCCTCCAATGATCTCAAAGCGCTTTGTCAAACAGTGATTAACCGGAGGCCCCCCACACCTCCAGTTTTCAGGTGGGGGTGAGCAGATAGCCGGCTTACAGCGGGTGCTGCAGGAGAGGAGTCACCGAGGAGCCGGAGAAGCTGCAGGTCCCTAGCCACCCCCTTGCCACCACTAGCTCACACCCCAGTCACTGCTCCCCGGAGCGGCTGGGTCAGCCCATCCCTCCCCAAACATCACAACCAGCACCTTGAGACAATTTCAGGATAAACTGAACTGAGACCTTATCGCCAGCTCTGCTGCAAGGGCTGTAGCCTCTGGGATGACCCCAGGTTGGAGCAGGAGCTTTCTTCACAGCAGCACAAGGACCACCAGCACCGCAGGTCGCGCAGCCAAGAACAGTGGGGCGAGCCCAAGGGTTTCCATTTCCAATTGCTGTAGGAGCATTAATTCTCTCTCATCAACTATGCAAACAGTGCATTTCAAGGTCCGATGCACAAGCACCTTCTCACTGCAGCATACTTATATTTTAATTAGCAGCTTAGGCACTGATTACCCTATTGGTATCCGGCAGGCTCTGCAGTGTGGCTGGTGGGCTCCCAGCAGGCAGGTAGGCAGCCAGCAGGCAGGCTGCCTGCACTCACTGCCTGGTAGACATCACAGGGTGCCAACAGCACCCCTCGCCATCGCTCATTGCTCCAGGATCTTCTTCCTTGAGGGTCTCCTTCCTATGAGACAGAGGATGGTCCCTGTGGGGGAAGCAGGAGGGAGCTTTCTCAGAGGGGTTGAGCTGGCCAAGCTCTGGTCTGAAGGATCGTCCCTGTGCTCCTGAGGTTAACAGTATCAGAGGAAAACGGAAGAAGTAGTAGAAAAGGATGGGGGAAAGGAAGAGGTGATGACAATGACCAGGAGGTGAAGGGGGTAGGAAAGGTTTAGTCACCACGGCAAAGGCTTTATGATACAGCTCTACAGAGGGAGGCAGGGTCTCGCCATCTCTCCATTATGCCAAGTGGCTTGAAGTGCAACAACACACAGGGACTCCTTGGCCTCCACCTGCAGCCCAATAAGGCTTGTGTTATCCACGTCAGTCCAGGCGGCAGGGTGAGAGCCATTATCCATGTCCAGGGTCAGCTGGCAAAACTTTGCAGCGTTACAAAACGATGGGATAAGTCAGGCTGGAGGTGTCTCATCCAACCTTCTGCTCAACACAGTGTTAGCACTGGCGTCAGACCAGGCCAGACTGGTACAAGCATCAGACATGTCAGGAAGGCACTGTGCCAGCCACAAGGTGCTCTGCCCTTACACAAACACCATCTGCAGAGCCCAGCTCCCATGGCAAGCATCTCGCCGTGTACTACGAGACAGGAGGAAGACGTACACCTTGGCTCAGCAATGAGATGCAGAGTCCTGGCCAACTCACCCAGATGATTCATCCCCACATCAAACCACTTTCAGAAAGGACAACACGTTTAAAGCCAATCCTACTCCATCACTTTCTGCACGGAGGCCACCTGAGACCAAGGGGCTCTCCAGGGACGGCTCTGAAGGCAGAGCTGGCCCTTCTCTCAGCCTTCGACATGGCAGATGTTCCAGTCCTCTCTTACATGGATGCTACAGGGCTGGGACACCAGGATAAAAGCAAACTGAGGGGTGCCACTTCCAGAGAGTTCTCCACTATTTGGAGCTATATGGTCTTACTCTAAGTTCGAAGGGAATTGGAGACTTCAAGGACGTTCCCTTCCTTCAACCCCCAAGTGAGGTCACTGCAAAATAGCCTTTAGGTACAACCATAACAGGAGCCAGAGCTCAAGATGGGTCAGTACCCACAAGAGTATCACAGCTGCCCTTGCAAACATTACGGGTTCCCTCAACTACAGCTCACACATGGACTTCCATTATCTCTGAGTCTCAGCAAACCTCTGTTGGGGCACAAGAGGTCACCAACATCTCAGCTGCCAGCTCACCCCTGCAACACGTCAAGGAGGCAATTCATAAAATAACATGAAATTTAGGGAGCTGGGCAATCTCACCCAAAATACGTCATTTACCTGATAAAGCAAAACTCTTTGTTTTGTCCTAAATAAGAGGGATTAAATAAATGGAGGCAGGTGGGAGAGAAGAGGATTAAGTCTTTAACCTTCATATCCAAGAAGTAAACATATTTTTTTAAAACTTGAAAATGTGGGTCATATATCGTTCACTGCAACCTATCTGCCTCCATCCGCACGCTGCAGCTCAGACATGCATGTGATCCCTCTTCTAAACCTGGTGCTAATCCTAAAAGCCTAAAAACTGTTGACCCATCATTATTAATTAGCTTGCTGGTACCAAAATACATAAGAAAGATGATCATGTTATTAATTTCCGTGCAACCTGCTGTGACGCTGTCTTGGGCCGGGGAGCTGGACGGAAAGACTGCCGAAGGATTTCCCTCCCACACCCTGGGAATCAGCTGCTCCCCCAGAGCAGAATTCCAGCTTGGCTGTGGTCTCATCCACAGCGCAGGATGGCGTGTCGCCATAGCGAGAGTGTAATAAACATAATTATAGAAGAGACTTATGATTATTCAGAAGCATGTGTGGGCAGAAGCAAGCACTAAGTGATGTAAAAGCATTTCAGTAACTGCAGCAGCGCTTTCCAAATCTCCTAATTCCATCCTTTATCAGAAGAACAGTGGGAGACATCAGTGGAGGATCTAACAGACCTTCCTCCTTAACCTCAATACTGCCACCAAAAGCCCAGGCTAAGCAGGGTTTACTCACACCTCCTGCTGCAGACAGCTGAGCGTCACACAGTGCATGGCACTCAGCTGTTTACTCCAAGGTTTCCTTCCAGAAACTATTGCTTTTTTCCAAGAAAAAGATGCACTAATCGCTTTCCACTTGGCTTTGCCTCTTCTACCACCCAATGGAGAAGCCCCACTGGAGAGCAGGGCAAGCAGTCCCACTGACAGCAGGCAGACATCCCAGTAAAGCTCATCTGGGATGGTCTTCTGCCTGTGAGGACACCAGGCCGTGTCACACAGCCCCAGCCTCGGCTGGGAGCCCCCCCGGGCACGCTGGACCACCCTGTGGCCCGTGGTCTGAGGCTGCCTCTGAGTCCCAGCAGGCTGATGGTGCCTTTGATTCACATTATTTACGGCATGGGGGATGCGCAGCGTTACCAGACGTAGACTCTGCGACATCAAGAGCTGACGTGCAATGCCTGGGGCATGTTTCCTAACAGAGCTATTATGGATTTAAATGATAGCATTTTCCGAGCACTTGCACCGAGATGCTTTCAAAAGCGCCGCATGCTAAGCCTTAGCTGAATAGCTGAATGACCTCTTGTAGAGATGGGGGACGCAGAAAGGAGGAATAACAACAGCTTTGCCTTCCTCATCTTTGCTGGCTGAGACAGACTTGGAGCTCTTTGTCCTTACTGAGTTATCCTGCTGTGTTCTCACCAGCTTCCCACCCTGATCCGGCTCCTGGTCATCTCCGCCTCCCAAAGTCATTCTGATGTCCTGGCATTGTCCTTCTTCCAGGGATGTGGCCCCAGGGGCAGGAGGGGAAAGCAGCCAGCCCAGAGCCAGACAGGCGTGGGTGAAACCCCAGACTAGAGTCTTAAACAAGGTAAGGGATAGAGATCGGGAAAGTTTTGTATTTCATTATGGCTTGTTCCTAATAACAGAGGAAACTCAGCAAGTCTCCAGCCAGCCACTGAACACTCCAAAAGACCCTCGACAGACGCAGCACGGCTTTTTATCAAGCCGAAAAAGGGTTCATCTCCTTCACTTTAACCTAAAAGACACCTCTCAAGGTCACTTATCCAGAAAAAGCAACAGAAGGAATAACACAAACATTTTATACTTAAGCTTGACTTTTCTGACATAAATATCACGCATTAATTCCCTGCCTGATGCAAAACCAGGGCGAATTTCTTGGGGAGCATCTCCTGGGCCACTGACATTTGCAGCCCAGTACCTCAAGGCAGAGCAGACCCAGCACACAGGCAGTCAGTGAGCCCTCTGCCCTGGCACAAGCCATCCTCCCTGGGGCCACAGCCTCTGCTCCGGCGGACCAAGAGCCAGCGCGGCGCCGGATCAGGCCTTTCTCCTCAGGATTTCACAGTCCTCCCTTATATCACCTGTGGGTGGGAAGGAGGAGGAGGGGGACAGAGTAAAAATAGGATCTCGCTGCCTTCTCCTATGCATCACACAAAATAAATCCAAGATGGATTGGTGACCTACTTCATGTGAGAGGCAGTAAATAATACGTAGCACAACCGATTGCCCTTCAGACCCTCCCAGACATGTGTAACAGATAAATCTACCTGGGCAAAGGAAGCTTTCCCGCAGTACACCATTGCTGGAGCACAGTCATAGTCTCAGATAGCCCCGAGGGATGGACCAGTGAGAGGTAGATGTCGGAGGCAGGCAAAACTGGAGATGCACAGCAGGTCCGGGGTTGATGGGCAGGAGCTGGGAGAAAGGGAAGGTGGGCTGGATGGAGGTGTCTGCCGTGCAGGCACAGAACCAGCTCACGGGGAAGCTCAGGTGAGGTGCTCATCTTAGAATCATGGAATGGTTCGGGTTGGAAGGGACCTTATGGCTGTGTGTTCACCCCTTCCCCCTGCCTCTGCTCCTGCTCCACCATAACCATCAGCAGGAGTTGTTATGAGTTGCACTTGGACTTTGGGTGATGGCTGGCAACACAGTCAAAACACTGCCTGGAGTAGGGACCTAGATATTTTGTTCCCATGGGAATATGACTGTAAGTCAATTATCTTACTCTGTAAATAGTGGACAGCTCAAGAGCCCTTTGAGCTCTCCTGCTTGGTGTCAGGCTGCACACCAGGATCTCCCCTCGACTGGGGACGCTCGCTTAAGGTTCTGCTCCTCGATGCCGAGAGATTCCTTGCTGCAACAGAGTCTCGGTAAGTGACTAATAGCATGCTAAACTTTGAAATCTTAGCTAAGTGATATTAGACATAAACCGTTGACCAAGTCTGGGACTAGGCTTGGATCCAGCTCCACCTAGTCTCCTCTCTGAGAAGTTTAGAAAGCCAGGGGGTCCTTTCTGACCCTCATGACTCAACGGGAAGGTCTCCCTGACAGCTCTGTCTGACACTGCCCTCTGTGCAGTAAGTTATCAAGGGTACCTTGCCATCGAATCTCATAAAACACTGTTGTATTCACTACTAACTTCATTAAATCACTGGTTTATGTTTATAAATATTTCTCTACTTCTCTCTTACGAGTGAAGTTAACCACTCCACCCATGACAGACCTTAAAGATCATCTAGTTCCAACTCCCCTGCCATGGGCAGGGACACCTCCCACTAGACCAGGCTGCTCAAAGCCTCATCCAGATGTCCAGAGTGCGGTGCTTGTGCGTAATTGCCTGACTTTTAAATACAGTCCAGTCAACACAAAAGAGCTTTTGCTGGAGGATGTAGGGTATCAACATGAGACAGAGCTCGCGCTGTCTGGGTAACGCACAGGAAGGCACCAACACAAAGCTGCTCTTAGGTTCACTGAGCCACCTGGAAGGCTCTGCGTGATGTGCCTACAAGGGTTTGGGAAAGACAAACGTAGCCCTTAGAGAGACTTCCTCAGCAACTCCTTTCCAGACGTGCCAGCAACACTCCCATGGCCAAGAGCCAGACATGACCAAGCTGGGTAGCCAAGACACAGAGGGGCTCAAGAGTCATCCGCAGGTACGAAGCTTCTCCAGGGAGTTCACCCAGCGCCGCCAACCAAAACGGGGCCATTCACACTGGGCAGCAGCTATCATCATTGCCCTTCGTTTTACACTCACTTTGAAAGTGCCAGAAGGTTGTGCATTAAGGCAGCATGGGATTACGGCTCTTTTTCCTTCCTCCTCCTCCTCACCTCACCTTCACAGGAGCTGGAGGTTTCTCCCGGCAACAGCTTTGAAACAACCCCTGGCAGAGCTTCCCTGCCCAGTTTACACAGGGGGGGACGCAGCAGAAACGTGTTCCACAACGAGCTGGCAGGTTTTCTAACCTGCTATATTTTCCTGCCCTCAGGCTGTGCTCCCATTTACCCGCCTGTGAGATGGATACGGCAGCTCCATCCCGTGCGGAGCAAACAGCGCGGTGGGAAGAGCTCTCGGTTTCACGGACAAGTGTTTATAAGATGTTTGTGCTGGAGCCTGTGCTTCACCTACCTGTTTTATTTTTAATCCTCGTTTCATAGAGCTCAGACAATTCTTTCAAGGTTCTCATGAATGATCTTTATCCCTTTTGCAGCTCATTCCAATTCTGTGAATAAAATCCCTGGGTGGCCCTGGAAGAAGAGAAAAAGGATGACATTTGAAATGAAATAAGAAACAGAAAACAGAACGTATTTTTAAAGAAAACTCACAGCTCTAACTCCAGCAAGCCGTAAACAGGCGTGTTTGGCATCTGTAGATTCCCAAACCCTTTGTAGGGAGAGGTAAAAAAGCTAGATGAATGGGGTTATCTGCATTTCATAGGCAAAGGGACTGAAGTCCTAACAAGGGAAAGGGTTGAATGACATATACGTATCTAGTGTATCTCACAGGGCAGGGAAATAACCTTGAGGTCACCATGAGCACATAAATTATGATATGAGCATCAGACCATACGGAAGTGCCCAAAAGCAGAGGCCCTGAGCTGCCCTGCCCTAACAAGCGACTAACCCCCATTTTCAACTCCCTTCTCCAGGCGAGGAGGGACCACTTCCACAGCAGGCTTTGGAGCATTTCTTCTCTTCTTGTTCCGCTCACTCTCGTTGCAGGAAAGCCCATTTCACCAGACTGTCCATCTACCCGCCTCCATCCTCATCACGCTCTCCCAGCTCTTCATCAGCATCTGTCCTCCTCAGGCCTCAAAGAGCTTTGTGGGTCAACCGCTCTCTCTCCAACCAGTGCTACAGGCCTGGGGAAAAGCGGCTGGAGAGCTGCCCAGTAGAAAAGGTCCTGGGGGTACTGGTCAGCAGACAGTTGAATATGAACCAGGTGGCCAACAGCATCCTGGCCTGTATCAGGAATAGCGCGTCCAGCAGGAGCAGGGCAGGGATCATCCCCCTCTACTTGACACTGGTGAGGCCCCACCTCGAGTGCTGTGTCCAGTTTTGGGCCACTCACCGTAAGAAAGACATTGAGGTGCTGGAGCGGGTCCAGAGAAGGGCAACGGAGCTGGTGAGGGGTCTGGAGCTCGTGAGGAGTGGGTGAGGGAGCTGGGTGTGTTCAGCCTGGAGAAAAGGTGGCTGACCTTCTCGCTCTCTGCAACTGTAGTGAGAGGGGGTCGGGCTCTTCTCCCAAGGAACAAGCGATAGGACAGGAGGAAATGGCCTCAAGTTGCACCAGGGGAGGTTTAGATTGGATATTAGGGAAAATTTCTTCACTGAAAGGGTTGTCAAGCATTGGAACAGGCTGCCCAGGGAAGTGGTGGAGTCGCCATCCCTGGAGGTATTTAAGAGACTTGAAGACGTGGTGCTGAGGGACATGGGTTAGTGGTGGTTTTGGCAGTGCTGGGGTAATGGTTGGACTGGATCTTAGAGGTCCCTTCTAACCTAGACCACTGTACGATTCTAAACTGTCAAACCCATCTGGTTACAAGGGAAGGATGATAGAATCACAGAATGGGTGAGGTTGGAAGGGACCTTTAAGATCATCAAGGCCAACCATTAACCCCCCCTGACAAAAACCCCTTCTAAACCATGTCCCTCAGCACCTCATCTACCCTTTTCTTAAACACCTCCAGGGATGGGGAATC
>VXBO01000501.1:1035877-1051808 GCA_013400135.1 Rhinoptilus africanus
AGATGCTGGGGGGGCTGGAGCCCCTCTGCTGTGGGGACAGGCTGAGAGAGCTGGGGGGGGTCAGCCTGGAGAAGGCTCCAGGGAGACCTTCCAGCCCCTTCCAGTCCTGAAAGGGGGCTTATAAGAAAGATGAGGACAAAGTTTTTAGCAAGGTCTGTTGCAACAGGACAAGGGGCAATGGTTTTAAATTAAAAGAGGGAAGATTTAGACCAGATATAAAGGAGAATGAGGGTGGTGAGACACTGGCCCAGGTTGCCCAGAGAGGTGGTGGGTACCCAATCCCTGGAAACATTCCAGGTCAAGTTGGACGGGGCTCTGAGCAACCTGATCGAGCTGAAGATGTCCCTGCTCATGGCAGGGAGGTTGGACTAGACTTCAGAGGTCCATTCCAACCCCGACCATTCTGTGATTTTAAGCAGGGCCTTTTTCTCCTCCCTCACCTGCAGAGTGGCGCCTATTCCGAAGGCCCAGGACAGCCAAGCGGGGCTGGTAACACCCACACCAGGAGCTTCATCTTCCAACTAAAAGCTAATTGTCCTCCTACTCATTAACCATGCCAAGCCTTAGTAATTTTCCTTGGTATTTTTCTGCCCCTCTATCTTTCTTAATAAGCACTCTGCAACGCAGCACACCCGGCGCTATCTGGATTTACAGCATCAGAGCAGCAGTTAATATTTCTCAGCTTCATAATCCTTTAATTTAGGGGCAGCTCCCAAACATACGTGCCAGGCTCACACGCCGATTTATTCCCTGGCAGACACTGCCTGCACAGGACTCCCAGCTCATGTCGGCTCCGGGAAGGAAAAGCAAGTCTAAACTTGGTTCTGGAAAGTGACCTAGTGCAGGAACAGCTGAGCCCGCTAAAACCCGAGCGGAGAGGGATGGGTTTATGACAATTTCCCTTAAAATAACGACAGGAATTGAAGCAGCTAAAGCCAGGCTTTCAGACAAGCGGTCCCAGCCGTCTTTCCAAAGCAAACATTACAGCACTGAGAAACAGAAATAAAAATGACTTCACGGATTTACTTTGGCCCAGAGCTTGTAGAAATGAAAAATGAGCTGGGTTTCGAAAACTCCCTTATTTCCCAGGATCCAAGGTTTTATTAACAAGTTTGTCAGTATGGATTTTTTTTTTTTTGCTGTTTCAAATGTAAGCCACAACCTAAAAAAAAAAAAGACTTCTACAGCCCTGCTGTTTTTCCACCCTGTGAAGGGACTACAGACACTGACCCCATCAGGAGGCACAGGGCTGAACGGACCCCCTTATTTGCACCCAGCCAGAGGCAGATCTGCCACCATGGCTTTGGTGGCTTACAAAGGGTGGCACATCACAGCTCAGCCCCAAACAGAGCTCACCCAAAGAGCTGTTCATCTGCTGCTCTAACGAGCGAGCTGCTTTTCAGTTTTTCCAGCACTTTTCCAACTGCAAAAGCTAATATACTACAATATACAAGAGCTAATATACTGCTACAGGTGCCACATTTCACCCTTAGCTATGTCCAAACAGGACATGGTACTACTGTTATCGCACTGGGACAGCCACACGGATGCAGCTTTGGCCTCCAAAGGCAGGTCAGAAGAGGTTCTGCTACATCACGCGCTCCTGGTGCCACTCTCCAGCCCACGGCTCTCTGCAGCCTCCACCCGCTCCCGCAGCTCTGCAGAGATCCCAGCCAGGCTAAGCTCAAACACCTTCCCACAAAGCAGCCAAAGCCATTTTGAAACAGCTGATGAAACCACTAAGGGCTAGGGGAAAACCAACCCTTTTTCCCCCACACTGAGAAGATAAAAAGAATTCAGCCATTTGTTATCAAATAAAAGATCCCACGTGAAAACCAGTGCTTCGCTGCATCTCACCACACCGGCACGGCACTGCCTCCCTCCGAGCACGGTGAGGCCCTGCGCAAAGTCAGAGTCGGAGCAACAGGATGATGTTAGCACCATCGTTTATTTGGAGAAGGAGCACAGCCCTGAGAGGTGCCCGCTGCTCCCCATGCAGTACGGCAGTACAAACAGCCCCACAGAGAGCAAAGGGCTAACTCCAAACACAGGCCACCCCAAAGCACGTCTCCCACGAGTGTGCAACACTCTCCCTCCTCCTTGAGTGAGGGGGGACCGCTCCATCCCCGAGGAAAGCCAGAAGCGGGGACACAAGACATGCAGGAACCTTCACAAAAGCCATTCCGAGGTACCAGAGCAGCCAGCACAAAATCCAGGCAGGCTGAGAGGCCGGTCTCCGCCAGCTGCTGCACACACTGCTCCAAGGTGGAACACCGCTGCGCGTTTCTGCTTTTGCAGAGCCCGGGTCTTGCAGAGAGAGGTCTTGCCATTAGCTCTCCATCCATCCCCTCCCTCATTTGCCTTTCCGTAATGATCCCAAAATCTGCATTCCACACATTAGCCAGCAGTTAGCCCAATTTATTACAATATAGATCTACCTGGGAACGGAAGGAAAAAACACCCCCACACACTATGGCCTGGCAGAGGATATTTTCTCCTGTGGCTCCCCCTCCCCTTATAAAAAATTTTAAAAAAATAAAATAAAAACAAGTAGAACAATCCTTCATGATAAGATTAAGGTCCTTGATGTGTGACTCTGTTTCAACATGCCCAAAAACTGTCGAGCTTTCTCCTGCATGAAGAGCTGGTCTCGGGTTCCACCACAGGCCACCGCTTTCCATGCCCTGGTCATCTACAGAGGGAAAAGAAAGCACTTGTACAACACAGCTAAGGGGAAGGACAAACACAATGTCAACATCCTGTTTTAAAAGGCTCCAAAAATAAATAAAAATAACAGCTACCTTCTACCCAAGGGAAATCAGAGTTGGGACTTAGGAGCATCCATCTTGCAGTCAGGAGGAACTTGTTCCTGACAGCTGAGATGGTCGTTTCTAGCAAAGCAGGGGCCGGGGGGGTACATTCATCAGTTTCCCAGGTGGATGCTCCGTTTCAGGACAACCCACACACCCTTTCAGGGCTTTCCCTTACTTGGCTTGAGACAAAACCCCCAAAGCACAAACCCAGTAAAGCTCCTTATGCTAGTGATTCCAGAGGGATGGAAGGAATTCAAGAACAGCTTTGGGATTTATTCAATTCCTACACGAGCTGCTCATCCCCAGGTATAGACTGGTCAAAGGCCATCCTTAACAGCAGTTTGATGCCTGTAGTTTCAGCAGGGCCCCGCAGAACACAGGAAGAGCTGAAAATCAGGTGAGCTTCAGCGACTGCATGCAAAGAGGGCTCCCATGAGGTACCTTGAACCTCTAGGAAAACCCCTGCGAATCCTCTGATAAACGCAGAGAAGACATACAGAGGGCCCTGGACTGGAAACACCCGTTTAACGTGCACCGCAAACAACCAGAGCTTGAGCTTCAGCATTTGCTTACAGTAACAATGCCTCATGCGGCCACAGCATGGCTTTGGGACTGATTTAGGTTCAGCCCACAGCTAGGTGAGCTTCCTTAATAAATAACTGCCACTCCTAGCAACACCAGTCCGGCACAATAAATCCCGAGAGCCCAGGAACATCGCAGACAGCTCTGCTGTCTTTGGGCAACGGGATTTCACTGCACACCATGCAAGCTGCCTTACTGTCACTTTCAAGTCATTCCCAAAGCTTTATTTATACGGATCTATTAGCTTTCAGAAAAATACAACCCTGCTTAAGACAGGAGGAGAAATGGAAGTGTTTAAGTCGGGTTTATTTTGAGGAGAGGAAGGAATTACTATGGCTGAGGAGTACTTATTTGTCAGGAGAAAGAGCTTTCACAACAGACAGCTCTAATCCAGGGATGGCTGCAACCCTCCTTGCTGCAGTGTTTAGTGAAGGCCGAGCCAAGGCTGCTCAGGGAAGACAACACTGTAACTGGGCTCTTCCTGGGACCCAAAAACACCCCCACACTCGCCCTCAGCTGCGGTTTCTCCCCTACCACGGAGAGAATGGATTTCCATCCTCATACAAGCCACCAGAGCACTCCCGTGATTTGACCCTAGCCTGGGTACAAAACTAGCCCTGGCAGTACATGGATGCCTATGCAGGAGCGCACAGAGCTTCATCCCCTCAATCCTCCTCCCAAAGAGGGACAAGGGCTGCGGTACCAGCTAACCTTCTGACCAGGAAGGCAGTGGCCACAGGGCTTACCGGTGCGGGTGGTCTGAAATGGCTCGGCATTTTTGTGTAGGACATTTTCTCTGGCTGCACTTGCACGAAGGCTCTGTTGAGCAAACCACTGTCATTCTTCCTGCTTGAGGAGGAAAGGTTCAGGGACCTCGACAGGAAATTCACAGGCTGCAAAGCAGGGAAAAAAGAAAAAGAAAAGTGTAAGGAAACAAGTTCATTTGCCCTAACAGCACTGATATTTGGTCTGGCCAAAAGGCCAGCTAGCAAATCCAGCCCTTCACCCATATTCACATGTACTGTTTCAAGGCAGCTGCAGGCAGCACAGCTCCTGCTGCTGCTTTCCACGGGATTTCTTCGGAGCAGAAGCCAGCCCCATCCCTGCTCCAAGCACAGTTACCCCCTCACCTGGGCTCTTTTGAAACAGATAGTCTTGGGGAGGGCAGGCATATTTTGCGTCATATCTTCATCCACAATATCCAGGGCCAGAGACTTGCGGACCTTCTTGATGGGACTCCTGCGCAACTGGGGGCCGTAAAAATACAAGTGTCAGCACAAATCATCCTGGTAAGAACTGACATCCGAAGGGGCCCAGGGTGCACACCAAGCCCACACCACCCCAGCTCTGCGCTGCGCCAGAACCTCAGGAAGAAGGTACGCTGCAGCCTTCTCCGCCACAGGGCACGGCAGTTTCCAGTGCTCTCCGCCAGTTTAGAAGAGGAAGACTCTTTCAGTAGGAAAGGAAGGCCACCAGGGCAAGTGAAATAAGCTCCAAGCGTGCCATGAGTCCCTCCTCTAGGTTAGGGACACAGCATCTCCCAGCGCACTCTGAGTTTAGCACAAGCCAGGACACATCTGGTAGTATTTTAAGCAGGCCTTAATCACAAGCACCTCTTGCTGATTAAACACCAGACCAAACAAAAAACCAACCAAATACAAACTTTTTGGCATTAACAGCAGGATGAAAAAAACACCCCTCAACAACACAGGGCAGCTCTGCAGCAGATACTGGATGCAAAAAATCAGCTCACCCCTTGTTTCCTCTTCTGTTTCTCAGGCTTCACATCATCCTCTATGATAAGTTCGATGCCAGCTTCGCTTCGGAGCACTTCTTTCAAGTCTTCTTCCAGGTGAGGGGTCTGGGGCTGGTGTGTAAAGGAGGACAGAGAGCACAAGACAACAGAATTTGTATGCTGGGCAGACTCACTAGTATTTCCCTCAATGGGTAATGGGGCCAGGGGAGCCCACAGGAGCTCACACTGGGAGGATGAATGTGAGAGACTTATTATCTGAACCCCAAATGTGCCATCAAAGACCAATATGCACAGAAGACCTGGGATATTGCAACCGCCATTCCCACAACAGCAGCATTAAAAGACCCAGTTCCACAGGGATATCTAGGTAGATTGTTTCCTTGCTTTCCCTCAAGGTCATCAGGAGCCAAGCACTGCAGCCTGATTGAAGGGCAGGTTTTGCCATTTTCAGCTGATTTACAGAAGAGCTAAAAGTTCTGCAGCTACTTACTATGACATATTCACCGTGATAATGTCCCCTTCATCCCTCCCATCTCAGCTTAGCACTACTAAACTGAACTTTGTTATAGCACAGATAACGGCTGTTTCACAGCTTCGCTGCAATTTACCCCACATCCCATTTGCATTAATTATCTCTCTTCCACCAGCAAGCAGCAGATCTGCCCAATACTCACCAGAGGCCTAATTGGTCCATATTTCTCCAGGGCATTTTTGAAAGGCGTGGGGGTGTGAGGTGTGTTGTCCACCACATACTTCTGATCTGGTGTGACAAACCTGGCAGCAGAGAGGGAAAGACAAAGGATGAGACACGCTGTAACCCACCCAAAGTAACCCCTGTCCTTCTGCGTCCTCTCATTACATGAGCCAACTGCAGAGTCTCATGTGGTGGCAGCACAAGCCACCTACCTGCCTGGCTGGACTGCTCCTGGGGTGAGAGCAGGGCAAACAGGCACAACGGAGCCCTTAGTAGGGAAAACATCCTTCAGACCTACCAACTATGCTGCTCCACCCTGCCAGCTGCCAAGCACCCTCATCAGAAAGCAGTACAGCACCTCTGAACCAGGCAACATGCAGCTCTGCAGGCCAGCCCTACTCTGCAATGCTTCCTGGACTTCAGATAGTCGCAGCTGGACCAGCAGAAGTCCTGGATATAAAAGCACTTAGAGGAGCCAAGCCAGCTTGCACCGCCTGGACAGGGGAGCTACTCTTGGCCAGGCCAACAGAGGGGTTTTGCTAGCACAGCCAGCACCCCAAAACACTATGCTGCTGCAGTCTGCCAGAAAAACGCTCCCTGTGCAGTGCCACCCACCTGCCTGGCACAGTGCCTCGGGTAATCACTGCCCTGGACTGCCCCTCAGGCCAGGCAGAGCAGAGGGCGCAGAGCTAAAGGGATGGATCTGAACAGCTCTTGAGAAAATCAAATCTTCTCTGCTGGCACAGGGCTCACAGGGCTCTGTTTCCCAGAGAGAGACACGCACAGAAGGCAACAGCCCACCCAGCTGCTAAGCACAACGGTGGTCACTTGGCTGCAGCCCCAATCAGGTGGGACACTTGTTCCCTTCAGCTCAGAGAGGAGCTGTCTTTGGGAAATATCAATCTAAGGAAATCCCCAGCCTGTCCTGCCCCTCTCTCAGCAGTTCCAGTCGAAGTAATGGGGGAGGTATATCTGAGTTGGACTAGACTCCTGCATGGAAAGGGCGCTGGTCAGGTGAGGGTAGGGGAGAAGAAAGGACTTACGCCGAGTTCTTCTGAAGCAGAGGGGTCTTGTCCCTGTGCAGAGGGGTGGTGACAATCACCTTCTGACTGCACACAGGCGTGGAGGTCAGAGACGGGTTCTCCAGTTCTAGTGTATCTTGTTTGGTCCAAAAGTTTAAGAACTGCACAGCACAGGAAAGAAAGAAAAGATACTCAGTCTCAAGCATCCCAGCATAGTATCACAAGTCATTACTTTTTACTAAATATGAGGGAAAACTTGAGTAGGGACATATACTCCATACTGAGCGGCACAAGAGGGATCTCTCCCCATATAAATCAGGATGACTCCTACAGACTCAGAGTCCTGTACGTGGACACACACGTGAAAGTTGCCAGAAGATGCCTCACACCTACAATTATTCACTTCCCATAAGGGGTGAGCTGATACGACCACAAGCAGCTACAGGGTGGGAGCGGAGTCTCTCCCAGCACTGATCCAGATAAGGCCAAGCACAGTGGTGAAGGAGAGGTCTATTCTGACCTCAGGCTGGCAAACGTGAGGGAAGTCCATGTAACACAACTGTGTGCGTACAATTTAACAGATTTTGCATTGAGCTGTGAGAAAACGACAAACTATCTCATCTCTGCTAGGATTTTATTTCTCAACAGCTAATAAGAGACAACTTTACTCCCATGAGGAATGAGGTCTGTAGCCTCAGGAGAGAACTGGGAGAGAAGAGCTGTGTGTTACGTTCCCTGGTGGTTGACACTCAACCTGAGAAGCAGGACATGCCGTTTGCCTTCTCAGATTCACTCCAGGCCTTCCAGCCTTTTACAATCTGCAGAGACACACATTTCAGGTCCCACTCTGATTTCCCAGTTCTTGCTGGGACTTGAGGTCCACTTGAACCCCAGTGTCAGACTGTCCTGTGGTGCTCTCTCATGTGCCACCCAGGGCTGAAGAAACAGCAGACATAAAGGCCTGGAAGGCATGGGTCGACAGGGTTTGAACAACAGAGCAGCTGTGGGAACTGTGCTGGAGAACGCAGCCGCCTTTATTCTGTTTTATAGACAGAACTTCTCCACATCAATACATGAGACACCAGTGGGTTTGAACACCACAGTGCTCCAAGATGATGTATGTTGGAGACCATGTGCGCACACATGTGAGGATACCATAGGAATCATGCCAAAGGCTGAAATATCCCGAGTCCCTTCTGCAACCAAGACAAGGAGCATTTTCCTAAGCACAGCAACTCTAGATCTGCATGAGGCGTGTGCGGCCAAGGCTGCCTGCCTGATTTCACTGGAAACAAACAAGGAAAGACACTTTTCACTGTTGCCACTCTGCTACCCCCACCCTGGGGGACAGTAATCCTTGCTCTCCAGCAATCCTGCAGCAGGCAAGCATGTAGATCTGCACAGTGCTTTTCCTGCCCCACAGCAAGCACATGTCCTGCCCTTCACACAGGGCAGCTGGGCTTCCCCGCCACTGCAAGCGCTCCCAGAGGCAGACACAGGCTGTTGATCCCACAGGAAGGGCATCGCTGAAGAAAAGCAGTGCCAAAACCCAGCTCTGCACCTTGTTTTAGCAGAGACACACACCCTGTGCACTGGCACTGCCTCCTTCAAGGCAGGAGAGACACAAAGCTAGCAGAGCTGATGGGAATACACAGCATTAAGCCAAGTAGATAGAGCACTAACACGCTTATTAGCTCATTATCAAGCCCAAGCAAGGGAGCACAGACTGGGCTCTGCCATTGCTCCGTACCTGAGATGGAGAGAAGGGCAGTGTCTTGACAGGGGTGCTCTTGGGCGTCATGCTGTTGCAGGAGTCAAGGAAGGAAAGGCTGGTGCTGGTGGCATTCTCAGTGACAGGGGAGAGGGAGATCTTCCTCTTCTTCTGCCTCTTCAGCACAGAGGGCGGCGTGCCAAAGCTCACCTCTGCGTGCGGAGAGATGGGGATGAGCTCCCCCTTGCTGCTCTTGCTCAAGTCAGAGATGGTGTGGCCGTCCAGGCGGTACTCAGTCACATTGGGAAGGGACGGCAACGGCTTGCTGGGGGTTTGCCTCACCGGGCTGTTGCTGCTACTGCTGCTGCCGGCAGAGGGTTCCTCAGGGAGGTCAAACTGGGTCAGATCACACCACCCATCTGGGTCCTGCACACAAGGGAAACCGTTAGAAGCAGCACAGGAAGGAAAGCCGAGCAGCCGATAGATGTAGAGACGAACTGGAAGGTGAAAGAAGTGGGGGGGTGAGATTGCACTGGCTTTTGCAAGGAGCCTGGCTAAAGGAGGGCTCAAGCCCTCCTCCCCTCCGCTGCCAGCACAGCTGAGAGCCAGAGCAGGGAACTCACCCAGCTGAAAGCTGCTGCTTGTGCATAGGGCAGATTTTTCTATTTACGCAAGGTTGGTTTCCCAGTTCAGTTCACAGCACAGCTGCACAAACAGCTGCACCCCCACAAAGAGGGGACAAAAAAGGCAGCTGGGGATAGGTCTGGGGACAGGGGCTGAATGAAGCGACTGTCAGCTAACACCAAACCACAGTCTTGGGCATACCAACGCAGCTGGACCCAAGGCTCTGCTGTAACACCCACTGCTAGAAGCAGATCAAAAATAACCAGACCATTTCAGAGATCAGCTGCTTCACAGCCCAACCCCACCAATACCCGAAGTACCACACAAGCAGGCCCCTAAGGGCCCACAGATGGGCCTTTAAGCCTTGGGCACAGACTCTCTGTCCTCCTGTACACATGCGAAGTGGATGCTTTGCAGATAATCAGCTCCTAAGTTCTTCAGGCAGGGTGGAGGCTGCAGTGATATTTCCCTCTGAGAGCAGCAAAGTGCTCTGTTGATTCTAGCCAGCCTCCTGCCCTGGTGTCACTCCATCCCCCTGGGGGGACCTCAGCACTGCTTGACTGTCCCAAAATTACTAGCTTCAGTGAAGCAACTTCCACTGAAAGCAAATGGTGGCATCATCCCAGTGTGAAGGGGTCTGTCCTGCATACTACAAGTGGCCCTGCCCTATTCTCAGGCTGTCCTGTGCTATCCCATCCGATAACAGGAGGGAAAGCCCATGACCACGGGCCTGAATTGCTTTGAAAGGGAGAGCTTGGGTCACTCCGGCTGATAGAAGAGGGTTTCAGACCAGGTTTGCCAGCACCTACAGCCTCCCACAGCAGCAGAGCCCATGCATAAGGACACCGCCTAGGGGAATTTGCAAGCCCAGAGCAATACTGGCAGAGCTGGAAAGGCCTAATCCAGCCTTGGAAAAGAAACAGTGGGAAGTCACAAGCCAACGACAGGCCCAGCCCACGGTGATAAGCACGGGGACACAATAAGTTTACTCAATGGAAAAGGGTAGCAATCATTCTCCCTATATTAGGTGGAGAAGTGGGGGTTACTTACAGATTCAATCATGTCCAGAGCTTCATTGAAGGCTGGCACAGACGTTGGGTACAAATAGTTGTCAGCTTCGACGACCCATTTGTAGGGTGATGTGACAAACGAAGAGGCATCCTCAGGCACCGCATCATCTGGTGTCCCCTCAGCGTTATGCTCTGCTAGTTCGGCAGCTGGCAGCTCCGAGGGCAACTCCTGCACACCCGTCACTTCCTCGTCACTGACGTCTTCTTCCTTTATTTCAGAGACATTGACTGGCCAATTTGGCAGGACAGTCTTTGCGCATACAACAAAGAAAGTTCAGTCGTTAGTAGAAACCAAGGGAACAACATCAAGTTCCTGGGGACAAAAAGCAAGGGTCCCTGGACACATTTATCTCCGCCTGCTCTCCTACCTGCCATTCAGTTTGTTTCACATCCCAACTCTCCCTCGCTTCTCTGTCCCATACACCATCCAAGCAGGAGTCCATGCAACATAATGAGCACAGGACTGTTGAATTTAAGATTTCATTTAACAGTATCCCAGGAAAAAGTTGAACAAAGGCTGAGCAGGTCGCACTAATTCTGTATTTCCTAATTTCCAAGAGCCTGCCTTTGAAAACTACATGCTTTCTTCATGAAAGAACAAATGGGTGTACTTCCCCTACTTCCTTTTTTAGAGGAAAGGAACACAATACCTCTTCACCATGTCCCCCACACTGTCTGGAGCAACCTCCTTCTCCCACCAGCAACAGTGCAACAGAGCCAAAAAAAATCTTCAGCCTCCAAGACAGACCTGATGCTGGGACTGGCAAGGTAACAGCACTAGCAGACTGCTGTCCTCTGTCTGGATAGCACGCTCAGGCTCACAGCACACCTCTAGCTCCTGGAGGGAGAGATCTCCCAAGAGTCAGTGTCTTGGAGAAGGCTGGGAGAAGGCACAGACTCTCTATGTAGACACAAGGCTGTGGCAAAGGCAGCGTGAGAGGCAGCAGAGGGGCAGCTGACCCGGCTGCCTGCTGCAAATGTGCTGGCGCAGTACCTGGCTCCCAGCTCTCGTTTGACTTTGGCTCTCCTTGTCATCCACCTCCACCAGCAAGTACAGTGACTTGGACTTAGTTTCATTGAGGAAGCCTCCTGTGTCCACCTTCCGCTTGATGGTGGAGTTCCAGTGATTCTTCACCGCATTGTCAGTCCTGCAGAGAAAGCAGAAGGAAACGGAAATCACCATTTGCAGCAGCTTTAAAGCAAGCTAACAACTCCTACATACTCTCCAGCCCCATCCTGTGAGCCCAACACATGGATCTCCACAGGCCACCCAGCTGCAAAGGCACCAGCAAGCAAAGAGGTCCTACCTCCCCGGCAGCAGCTTGGCAATCTCCGCCCAACGATTCCCCAGGACCTTGTGGGCCTCAAAAATGATGCGATCCTCCTCCTCCGTCCACGAAGACTTCTTCACCTCAGGGTTCAGGTGGTTATGCCAGCGTTCCCGGCACTGCTTCCCTAACCGCCCTTTCAGGTGCTTGGCTATCAGTGTCCATTGTTTGGTGCCGTATTTTTTAACCAGTTCAATTACCTTTGAAGAGAGCAGGAGGGAAATAAGGAAAAGGAATAAAGGAGGGGAAAGTCAATACAGTCATCTTCAGGCTTTGCTCTTCATCTCTCTTGGGACCAGATAAGGGCAAACAGAAAAAGCTGGAGGGATCCAGCAGTGACAACCAGGTGTACCAACACTTGTGAGAGCAACAATTCAGCTGAATTTCTCAAAGAGGCTGCTTCCATGCAGACATTTTCCCACATGGCATCTGCAAATGACGAGGTGGAGACCAGTAGGCGCACCAGAGGCAGAGTGGTCCAGATTCAGACACACATGCCTGTTTCCGAGCGAGGGGCAAGCTCCTCTGCCCTCCCTCCTCCCAAGGGCCTGGCCACACGACAGCAGTCCCCATAAGCTCCGCACTGGTCTGCCCGCTGGGACAGAGGGGCACAGCCTCCCTTTGGCAGAGGGTGCTACACCCAGGACATGCCAGGGCCTGCAGCTCCATTTCCCACTGGCACCAGGATGCACAGTGAAAACTCCAAAGCAAAAACTAACAATATTCACTTAAGAGCCATTCACTTTGCCACTTCCCCTTCACCCAGGACTTTGTCATTGCTGCCTTAGGCTCAACGCAAATGCTTCCAGGCAGGGAATCTGTTCGAGCCCCTACAATATGTCCATGACAGTGTCAGAACAAAACAATCTATTGCTTGCAATGTTCAGCCCACCAAAATCTTAGAGAGGAGGCTGAAGGCTTCTCAAAAAGCGCTTCTACCCTGGCCAGCTGCACTCAGATGAAAGGTGCGGTAGCCAGGTGATGCTGACAGTGCTCTTGGGCTACAACAAATGTCCCTACCATGGACTCCTGACCATCAAGCGCAGACAAATGGACCAAAGACACCAAATTGAGGGAGAGGCCAAGGAGATGGAGTACTTGCAGGCCAAAGCAACATGCAGTGTCAGGAGGAGAAAGCTGGAGCCCAGTCTGGCCAGGATGGCAGTGGGCATCATGACCGGGTAGGCTGTCAGAGTCAGGATACACAAAGGGAAGGGGAAAGCAGGCAGCTATTGCTCTGCTGTAGGAAGGTGGAAGGACATCATGATAAGCTTCCTTAGGACATGCCTGACATCATACACGGATGGGAGGCTAAAGGGATCGTGACAGCCTCTAATGGGACAAAATGGGAATGAAATGGGGGAGCAGAAGTGTTAGAGAGAATCTGACAAACTAGTAAATTCTACAGCAGAAAACCTTGGTATAAGTTGGAATTCATTCCGACTTTTCTTAAGTACATCAAGATGAGTCTATCTGAGCTGGTCCCTCTCAGCTCACTCTGGAATCAGCAGAGAAACCTCACAGAAGTCACAATTCACCAAACCAACCTCAGATGCCCACTTCAAGCACAGAACACTTCTGTGGCACAGGAAATGCCAATTTTATTTTTCTCTTAAGTCAACATGGCCAGGTCAGGTGGAGATCTGCCAGCAGGCAGATGAATTAATTCCCTTTTCTCTCTCTCCCTTGGCAGCCTACTGTAGCAGTACTGTGTGAAAGGGAGAAGGTGTTCAGCTAAAGAGGCCTAGACCTGCTTATGCGTGTCATGACCATGCCTGCATTAGTCTCTCAGAACAGGTCATGGGTACCCACCATTGGGAAGAATTACACAAAGTTTACAAGAAAAGTCCTGAGGGTCTGACACCTCCACCTTCTCCGCAGGCAGTCCAACGCTCAGATCCTCTCCTGCCTCAACTCACCTTTTGGTCCTCCTCTTTGGTCCAAGGGCCCTTAACCAAGTCTGGATTCAGCACCCTCAGCCACCGGTACTGACACTGCTGATCGCTGCGGTTCTAGGGAAGGAATGAGAGTAGTCATGCGTTAAACAAGAGACTCCAAAAACCCCTGTGACAACAGCAGCCCCCCTGCACACAAGCTGTCCCACAGAAAACCTGCAGAAGCACATGGAGAACACAGACTAGGGCACTGGGCACAGAAAACAAGGACAGGAACCTCAGTTCCTTATTCCGGCCCCAATAGATTTGCCCTTGAAAGTCCTCTATGCAAGAAGGATATCTCCCTGCCCTGAAGGAGCATCTTTCCACAGCCTGGAGCTGCAGTCACAGAAGAGTCACACTGTGCAAGATGCTGTGCAGACACAGAGAACCAGCGCGCTGAGCGCAAGCAGCAACATGCAAACACTCGGATTCCCAGCTGGGCAAGGGGTCACTTACAGGAAAGTGACTGGCCAGGAACTTCCAGTCATTCTGCCCGTAATGTCTTACTAACATCTTCAGCTGCTCATCCTGTAAAGAACAAAGACATCCACTTTCACATACGCTGAGGCAACACACACCACAGGCATCCCTGGGCTAACGGCATCAAGAGAACAAGCTAGGCATTCTGAACTATCAAGAAGGTTTTATTGGCATTTGGAAGGTAACTCACACCGTCCTTTAGCAGCACTCCACTGCGTGGAGCCCAACTGGAACTGGTTCGGTTCTGGGCTCTGTACTAGAACAAGCTCATACAGCAACTACAAAAGAAGAGCTCAGCTCTGTCCCAGTACAGTCTGGCTCAAACCCTGGGGCCAAGGCTACCTGCTTATCCAGCCCCAGTACACCCCTGACCAGACAGTCCCAGCTCAGCCACTGCTTTTGCCTGGCCAAGAAAGCTGACTGGTTTAAATGTATCACCATTAGCCCAGCCGTCTGCTGCCTTTCAGTGCTACTGGGCTCTACAGCATTTCTTCTGTGAACGCTATTACAGCCCAGGTTTCCCAACTGTTACAGCTCACAAAAAGCCTGCTAGAGGGGTCATTGCCCATGTGCTCTGGCTGGGCAAATAGAAGCACGAAAGAATTCCCTGACAAACACAAGCCCAAGGCTTTGATGTCCACACAGACCACCCTACTGGGTGTTCAGACCCCAGGGAAGAGAAATGAGGTTGTAGTGAAGTAGGAGCTGGTCTCTTCTCCCTGCGTGACAAGCAATAGAACAAGAAGAAATGGCCTCAAGTTGCATCAGGCGAGGTTTAGATTGGGTATTAGGAAAAACCTCTTCACTGAAAGCGTTGTAAAGCATTGGAACAGGCTGTCCAGGGAAGTGGTTGAATTGCCACCCCTGGAGATGTTTAAAAGATGGGTAGACGTGGTGCTGAGGGACATGGTTTAGTGGTGGACTTGGCAGTGCTAGGTTAACAGTTGGACTCGATGATCTTAAAGGTCCCTTCCAACCATAACGATTCTATGAATATCCCAACTAATTTGGGCTCTCAGCCAGGATGACTAAGCCACGATCCCAACAGTCTCAAGGCTCCCTGCTTTTGCTACAGAAAAAGGAGGACATTTCCACTGCACGATTCAGTTTGCTGGAGTCCTCAGCCATCCTCTGGAAAGCCTCTCTGCTCACAAGAGCGTTGCAGGATGCAAATGCGTCACTCAAGGCTTAAGCTAAAGTGGTTGGAGCTACATTCCAAAAGCTACACTTCAAAATCTCAGTCTCATTAAGACCTCAGCTCACATCACCAAAACATGATCTTCTCCAGTAGCAAGACAGCAAGAGGTGGTGTCACAGCCACTGGGAGACGGCCAAGCCCCGGCTGCCATGCCAGAGGCCTGTCCCAAAGCACCTGCTCCCAGCAAGCGTTGGGCTCTCACTCACCTCTTCTTGCGTCCACTTGACTTTGCACCTCCCGTCCCGCTGCTCCGGCACATCTGAGTCTGTATCTTGGTAATGCAGCTCATCCTGGTCCTCACTAGAGATGAGTAAACAAAGGTTATAATTCCCAGCCCTGATGAAAACGCAGCAGAGAGAGTAATCTCCAACATGCAGAGCCGAGCTCCGGATCTACTCTCTTCCAGCACTGGGCCCTGACACCTCACAGCCCCTCCCTTGGACACCCCAGCTTTAAAGGGGTCCCTCAGCTTTGGGCTCCCAGTACACACCAGCAATTTTAATGCTGCCGAGAGCGAGGGAAGGAGCATTTGTCTTCATTTCTGCTCACTTCTGTCCCTCTGGGCGGACTTTGTGTCTAGGGACTGGCACCATTTCCCCTCTTTACAGCTCACCGGTCTCCCGCATTGCTGGAGCAGAGGGATAGGACGGGAGAAGCCGCCAGGAGCCGGCCAGCGAGTGCCGGGAGCGCGGCACATCACCGGCGAGACCCCCCCC
>VXBO01000501.1:1056068-1093767 GCA_013400135.1 Rhinoptilus africanus
CCAGGGGAGGTTTAGATTGGATATTAGGGAAAATTTCTTCACAGAAAGGATTGTCAAACACTGGAACAGGCTGCCCAGAGAAGTGGTGGGGTCACCCTCCCTGGAGGTATTTAAAAGACCTGTAGACGTGGTGCTGAGGGACATGTTTTAGCAGTGGTTTTGGCAGCGTTGGGGTAACCATTGGAGTTGATGATCTAAAAAGTCTTTTCCAACCATAACAATTGCACGACTCTATGAAAGGAACATGGTCACCCCTCTTACTGATTTTCCTGCTCCCCACCTTCCACAGCTGCTTGCTCCCCTTCCTTTTTTCCCCTCTCCCATCTCTCCTTACAGCAGACACGAAGGCATGGAGAATTACTCGTTAAAACCAGCTTCCAGGGCACTGACAGTTTGCTGAAGAACCAATATATACTCCCCCCTCTTCTTTTAGGGATGGATTACAGGATGAGAAGTCATGTAGCATGAGAGGGCAGGGACAACAACAGGGAAAGCAAAAGCAGCAACAGTTGCTTGGAGCCAACTTTTGTGAATTACAGCAGTAATTGCATTTACATATAAATCCCATGGCTAGCTGCATGCCTAACCTTACAATGGCTGAGCCTCACATCTTGAAAGCCCTCACCTCAAAATTCTGGAAATCAGCCGTAAACTTTAGGCGTACCATATTCCCATGACCAAAGTAAGCATGTCCATTTACAAAATAACAGTTTAGAGGGTCAAAGGAATAGCTTGGAACCAGAGATGCAAATTGTTGCTTCCACATACATTCTGCACTAGAGCTTCTGGCCAAAAAAACATCCATTCAGTGAAAAAAAATCTGTTCTTGTGCTTCAGCTGTCAGAATGGGACCACAGACAAACAGTAAACAGGGCGCTGCTTGTATTCTCCGGCTGCTCAGATGACTTTTTTCAAAACCATGTTACAACATCAGGAACAGGTGACAAAACAACTCAGAAAAAGAGCCCAGAAAGAGAATGTATTTACAGTTTGAAGTATAAACACCGCAGAAGGGTACAAACCAGATCTATAATTAGGAAGCGGAGTGCACAGTTGTTTGGTTTAACTGCAGTCTGTGCCGGTTGACTGATTGGTATTGATACTGCAGAGGAAGGATTAAGCTTATTGTGTAAATCTGTAGCTGGAATGTACAAAGTACTCTGTGTGACAAACACGACCATGCCCTGAAGAAAAATAAGTGAAAGAGGAAGAAATTAAAAATTTCAAACATGCCGCTATGGAAAAGGACTGTCTGCAGTGGAAGAGGAGATACTGGGTGCTAGTGTAACGTTATCAGAAGGGGTTGTAACTTCGCAGGTGTTTTGGGGCACCTCCTTTAGAAGAACCTGCACCAAGCTGGCGTCCAAAGCATGAAGCAATGTAAAAGGAAATGACTTTTTGTGGGGTAAAAGATGAACGGATCTTTTGGAAAAAGCAGCTTTGATGTTAAAAAGGCATGGCAGAGCAAGATAAAGCACAGCTGCCTCAAAGCCTGCACAGAAGGCTTGAGCTGGGGAAGAATTTAAATTTCACAGTTTGGGTGTCAGATTAAATACAAAATTTTTTGTATGCCAAAGTGCAATCTCAGTGTTGATATAAAAAAAGAGTCCTTGCAACACAGATATGCAGTGTTAATGACGTTGACAAATCTTTTCTTCTCACCACTTATATCCTTGGCTTGATTTTTGCTGTGCCTCGAGCTTCAACATTTTGTGGTCAAAGAATTTCACTTGAATTTTCATTATTCCTGTGGATTATCTAGGCTCCGTATCTCTGGGAATAGGCTAGATATCAAATAACTGTAAGTAAAAATATTTCAGAGTTTCTGCACAGCATCACATTTTCTTAATAACGATCCATTCAATCTTAAAAGTCATTTTCATCCAAATGCCCTCCCTTCTTTTCAAAATTATGTATTTCCAATCTTATATGAGAACATCAATCTGCAACAAAGTCATTAATGCTTAATTTTGACTTTTCGCCTCCCTTGGAAGAAATATTTTCCTTCTACAGTCACAAACCCACCTCTCCTTGGTTCACTTTGGCAGAGAGACAAAAGGAGACTGCCTCAGGGTGACAGTCTGACATAATTTCAGCAGCTCCTGTATTTATGACTGTATTTTCTTTTCCACAGTTCACAAAACAAAATAACATTCTTCCCACAGTGCAATTAAGGACTCCATGTACACCAGGAAAACCTGCAGAAAGCCTTACTGCAAGAAAATAAATATTGGAGCCAGAAAGAAAGACCAAACCCACATTTTCTCAATATAAGATTTTTTTTTATATATTACAAAATTACAGTTCCAATAAAGAAGTAGAAAAATAGGAAATTATTTGGAAAGTGCTTGCAAAATACAAGCACTTCCTCAAAAGGCATTAGTTTTTCAAACTACTACACAGAAGTGATCCAAACATTCAGTGAGCCACTGAGATGGTCCCAATCAGTACACTGAGCACAGAGGTTGAAAAACAATGGAAAAGCACGTTTTTACTAAAAGGTCTATCTCAAACCGGGGAAAGCCAGATCTCAGTTACCATTCTGGAATCCAGCTTCACTTGTGTCAGTATCATGTTCCTTAGGTAAGGGGAAAGGAGAAAGGAAAAAAGAAGAAGAATTTTAACAATAGGGTAGGAATGGCAGAGTTTTGTCTTACCTAGGCTATTTGAGAGACAGGGAATACTTGTTATAGTAGAAACAGCTGATCTGCCGATGTGTTTCAAACAGACTTGGAAGCATCACATTTAAAGAATTATTTCAACACAGTGCTGCCCGTGAGTAACAAAGCTGGTTTCATGGTTTCACATCTACACTTGGCGTTAGCAAGCACCGTGAACATCCATGAGGGCACGCTGCCGTTACACAACGTACCATTCATGAACCGTACGGAGCTGAAATTACCAACACTACGCTTGCATGTATTAATCCCCCAATTAAAATAAATGAGAGACTTAATAAATGGAGCACTATGCGTTCTATACAGATTAACAGTCATAAGTATTCTGGATTACACTTCACTGGTCTAATCTGTTACACAACAAATGTCTTAAGGCATTGTACCTCTTGCCTGTGACAAGCGTAGCTACTACAAACACCTATGAGTCCCGCTGGTGATACTACCAACTGTTCCCTTGTAATTCTGTAACTAAAAATACCTGATTCAGTTTCTTAAACTCAACCACTTGGAAGAAGATGTGCTCCAGGATATGTTTGGCATCTTGCTTCTCCTTTGGGAGTTTACTTGTTACTCCTAGGATATCGCCGCATTTTCGTACATAAAACTCCAGGTCATCATCAGTACCTAAACAAACATCCCAAGGAAGAAGGTGAATATCACACATATCCATAACAGCTGGGCAAAAACTTACTACAAAGCTCCATTTGCTGTTGGCATTCCGGAAGGTTAAATCCTGTAACTAAGTTCAGTGGACAACCCCTGATGTATTCCTGCAGCTAGTACTTTCTCATCTTTAGTAGACTTAAGATGTGTTTAGAAAAATCTTAACGTTTTAACTTCAAAGCATAAAAAGATGCAAAATAAATCAGCAAGACTGCGCAAAGCAGTTTATGCATGATATAGGAAACAGCAGGCAAAATGATAATAAAATGTCATGTAACAAACAAAATAAAATGCCATGGTACGTAAATTTATGTTATCAATTTCCAAGGGCTTCCAATTTCTTGGCCCAGGATGACAGCAGTGCATTTTCATAAATGTCCATGATTTATAATTAAACATAACACCAATTTTCCTCAAAAAACTTGGACTTTATCTAGAAATGTGTAAACAATCAGTCTGCTTTGCTTACATTTGTTTGTAATCTCTGCAAGACGCGCTTTCTCAGATGAAAAGGTTTCATCCAAGTCAAACAGCTCCAGAGGGGGAGGAGGCAACTCTCTGAAAGCAGGCGGAAAAACCTTGAAGGGAAGAATTAGCATGGTTTATTGCTAAATATTTTTCTTATACTTTACAGATCTCCACGATAACAATTTTGGACTTACACTGGACTTGAAGAAACCTTTTATGAAGTAAAAAGCAACTCCAAAGACCACAGTACAGAGTTACAGAGTACACCTTTTTAAAAATTCTGCTTGTATTTTGTAAAAATAGGTGAATATTCAAAGAGTTTAGTCACAAGCATGCCAGAATTATCACCAAGCACTATAACTAGACACGCTGCATTTGCTGTCTGTTTTTAGTTTTGCTCCGTGAGACCCCGGTGATAGCTGAGACAGCTGAGGTACTAAGCTCACCGTAACAGTTCACCTTGGAAACGTATTCACGTTAATTCTGACAAGGGTATTTCCTTTTTCAGGCAGTTACCACATGTCACAAGCTGGACTTGTGTTTTTAAAGAGCAACACATGAGACACGACTTTCAGTTGCACCCCTGCAGCCGTGACGTTTCCTCAGTTGCTGAGGTAAAGAAGGGTGGAGTCATGATGGCAAAACTCAAAGATACTCAAAAATACCTGCTTTTCAAAATAAGTTTGACACTGCCATAGCACGTGTTGTTGCTGCCAGCCCAAGTCTCTGCTGGTAAAAGTTTGACCAGCCTTTGCTAGAAAAGGCCAATGCTTCACTTTCTACTTCCCCAAAGGAGAGGGGAGATGGAAGGGTGGGACAGACGGGCTCCTCCCCTGGCAGCAGCCAGCACACTGCTTACAGCACCGCTGCTTTCCAAAATACTGCATTTCCACAGTGAAGGCAGAACCAGCACCTCAGAGGACTGGGAGCAGCTACTCAGCTGGAGGCTTATACAGAGAAAAGCATTCTCCTATGGTACCAGATACCACATTTTTAAGCTCTGTTGATAAACATTAAAAGCGTAAAAAAGTGCTCTTTCCTAAACGATAGTCCCTGCAATGCATTCAACTCCCAAGTGATTAATTATTATGAGAGCATTTATCTTTTTTTTATTTTGAAAGGACTGTGGAGATGACACACAGAAGTTTTGACACGAAACAGAGGGATTCTCCGTGTGCTCTGTCAGCGAGGAGATGTACTCACGGCTGGCTGGAGGACAGGTAGCGGAGTCTCAAACTGAGGCTGAATGAGTTGCAGGGGTTCGTGCTTCACATTCAGCTGTTCATAAGCTCTGCTCACAGAAAAAGGCAAAGTATGAGAGAAGAAACGATACAACATCTATTTCCACTTGCATACCATAAAGGCTATAGAGATGAATTTTTATGAAGGCACCGGGGTCAATGTTACACACGGTCATAGCATTAAAGAATGGGAAGTCTCATTTTAGAAGGACGTCAGAGAATTACGTATCAATAATAACTAACTTCTACAGCAAGTGAAAACAAGATGCTAAAAGAGAAGGAAGTCACACCTCAATTCTTCAAGCAACTTTTAAAGGGATGAACAAGCATGAGGAAAAAGCGATCCAGTTCAAAAAAAGCAAAGTTGGGATTTCAAAAAGAGTTTTCAGGAAGTCCATAACCAAAAAGCTATTTTAAAATGTTATTTGTTATGGGATGAGAAGGGAGATCCCACTGTGAATTCACATCTAGCAAAAATGCAAGAACAGAGGAAGAAAGAGTGTCCACAACAGAGGGGAGTTTCACGGAACCTGTGTGAAGCCGGCTACTATTCAGTGTGTTCATACGTGATGTGGGTAACAGCTGCGTTATGAGGGACAAAGCTGCTAGCGATACAAAACTGGTAAAACTAAGCAGCAGATAAATCTCAAGACACAATTATTGGGAAATCCAAAGATGAATGAAATGCAGCTTCAGTAAATGCCAAGTAATTCAAAAGCGGAAAAAAACCAACCAGCCCTCCATTACCACTCCAGGAAGTACCCAACATAACTGCAGACAGTTCTACTAAAGGTATCAGGTCACTGAATCAGCAATAGTCAGAAAAAATCAGAAAACCGTGTCAGAAACTACAGCTAAGACAAGAAGCAAGAGAAAACATCACTGTCACGCTGCACAAATCAGTCTGCCGGTATATACATATTCAGAATGCTGCCTACGGCTCAGTCCCTTCTGCTCTTAAGCAGACACAGTTAAACACAAAGAGAAAATGCAGAATGCACAATGGAATAATAAATAAATAAATCTATAAATCACAGCTGCTGACTTGATAACTGAAGGGAGGGCAGTTGTATCCAGCTGATACAGGGATGTATCAAACAGCTTTGTGAAGTCTCTTGGATTCTCATCCCCTTCCTGCAGGCAGACTCGCAGTTGCTCAGACAGCGCGGCTGTGTCTGGGAGCACAGTGTAGTCTGAAATCTGAACACACACACACACAGAGGTACACACACCTATGATTTTAGAAGGCCAACCCATTGACATAGTCTCTTTCTACTTCATCTCTCACCTAAAATCTCATCTAGAAATAATTATTTCCCTCTTTACCAGCTATGACCATCTGCAGTGCAGCTTACATCACTAGACTGCGCAAACTCTAGTCGCTTAGCTGTAAAGCTGCTCACCACACGGACACTGTATCTGGATTTCTGTGAATTCTTTAAAATTCATAGCTTGCTAGTCACCTGTGCAAGACTGTTGTTCTCTTTATGCAGAATATATGATTTTAACACAGGTATTTCCAAACAAAAATAGTATTTGCATACATCAGTTAAAAAAAGAACTAAAGTTGATACACAGGTTGATCCCGACTCATATACAGAAAGTCTACGTTCACTTCATGCACATTCCTCTTGTCCGAAGACTCAGTGCAAAGAGCAAACTTATTGCTGGAGCAGCAAATGATCTCACAAAGACGGGCAAATGGGTAAGAGTCTTTCACAAATGAAGTCTGCTAAGGAACAGCAATCTGACAGACATACAATGGCATTAATTTTTTTATGCTTAGTCCATCTGTCTACTCAGCCTCAGACTCTGAATGAAGGGTCTGCAACAACAACAGCATCCATGTAGCTGTTAAACACTTTGTGCCAAATACATGGTTTGCCACAACTTGTGCTGCTGGAGCACACTATTATTTACTTCCTTGTGATGGATCTCTCTTACCTCAGGGTCCTCCATATCCATCTGGTTTAAATGGATATCTGATGTTGTGAGCCACTGGAAAAGCACATCCTAGAGAAGGACAAGACATAACTGATTTCTAGAAGGTCGAAGTACTCTATTATAATGCTTAAACATATTAAATCTATTCAATAACACCCAGCGAAAAGGAAGAAACAGGTAATAAGGCAAAGAATATCTGTGGAGAAAATACAAACTTTCTTTGTATTTACATCTGGAAGCAATGAGTCACGGCAACGAGCATACTCTGCATGAGGCCCATCCTTTCAGGAACACCCCAGCAGGAAACTGCTTCTTACACCTAACAACATTACATACCCCACCTTGGAAAGTGCATTACAATCTCCAGGTATCAGGAGCTCCATATGCAAACGTTTGTTATTAATCATGTAGCCATAATCAAGCACTAAGTAAGCTATGAAAATGTAGTAGAAAAAAAAAATAAAAATCCCCTACTGAATATTTAAATATTAATAACAATAAAGTCGCGAACAGAAGTTGGAAAAGCTTTTCAGAGTCCTATAACATAAATAATAAACTATATTTTTAAAATCTACTTCCTGTTACTTGTGTTCCAGCAAATTCCTCAGGATGTTAGCATGGGGTTAGAATCTCCACACTGAATCCATTTCATAGCTGTCTTGCCCTAAAATGAAGCTACTGAGCTCGGATTGCATTGCGAGTGCTGTGGATATCCACTAAGAAAACTTTGGAAAAAACACAACAAAACAAACAAACAACTTACCATGATCTTACCATTTTCTTCTTTATCTAAATATTGATCACTGAACATGTGGCAAGATCCCAGTGCTGCCATCTTTCCACCTTGACTCTAGCAACAAAGAATACAATATAGAAAAAAAATCCTTCAAAACCCACCGTTTTAGAGGCAATTGTTAATGCTGTCTAATTACAAAGTGATTTAAAGAAATAGGAAGTTTTGGAAGAAGTAGTGATGAGTTTCAAACTTTGCAAGCTCACTGGAGCGCAGCAGCACCTTAAGTGTATATGCTCTTAAGGCTCATAAATTTATTAAAAAAACTAATCTGCATTTCGTCTGAGTAGGCAGACAATTGTCTGGCAATCAAAAAAACCCCAGAGAATATCATCAACAACAGCTGCACTTAGGGTATTTTTGCAGAAAAAGAACACTCGCTTTTTCAAACAAGCAAAAAAGAAAAGTGAACACATTAATAACTTCCTGCAACCCAGAGGCTAGTGACACGCATGTCGATACAGCACATAGTCACGTCAGGTAATGACAGAAGAGTCTGGTAATTTTATTATTTGTAAGATAAAATGCAAAATATGAAGGTCGTTATATTTTAAACTTAGTTAAATTAAATATGCATGAAAATGCATTGACAAAACATCTTTGGAATACTTCTCTAAGATCACCCCTTAATCCTCCCATGATGACAGACATAAGAAATACTAAGTTTTCAACAGAAGAAGAAAGCCCATAATGCTGCCTGCACCAACTGTGAAACTCGCAGCGTAACATAACAATGGATATTGCCTTAACGAATTTGAAGATACATCAAACAAAGCTCCAGTTTGTTTAACAAATTTCTGATGTTGCATGTTTTGCAAGCTTTTAACCTGAATTCTCCGTGCTTTACCCACAACAGCATAACTAGGTAGCATCCTCTGCTCTTACTTTCCATTCCTTCACCTTCTGTTGCTCTTCTTTACTATATCTCTTTTTCTCTCCATGAGATCTTGTTTTCCTTCTACCAAGTTTCTCTGCTCTGCTCAGACAACCCCTGTCTCTGGCTTCATCTTCTACCCTTGTGTCTGTAACTTCCTTGAGCTAGATAGGAAAAATGATGCCATCTATTTGACATTCATGTCACGGTACTGTATCAAACGAAGAACTATCAGTATGATGTGTAATGGTTTCCACTGCACAAACCTATTACACTTCAGGGATCAATCCACGCAACACACTTCACAAAAGTGCAAGCAAGTTATACGGATTTCCCTTACTGCTTAATTTAGTTGCTGTAATTCTTAGAAGAAAACGCTCCTCTCCATACCGATTAGGTGAAGCACATGAGACCCCACATAAACAGGCACATCGTGGGTGCAATATTAGGCATGAATCCATGGGTCCATTGGATCTATGTGCAAATACTGTGTGGGTAGAGGGATTTTATTATATCTTGCTCTGACAGCTGCAGATAAAATGTGAGCACTAAGTGCAATTCTAAGTTCCCCTCATGCTGCTGTACTGGCTTTGATTTATAGGGTTTATTTCAGCTACAACATGGGGGAACGAAGATATGAAAAAACACAGTAGTGTTATAAATTCATCAACATAGTAAAAATATGTTAATGTGTTTATGTTCATCACAGTATTAATTCTTTGTACCCATAAACCACTACTAGAGTTTTTTATAAATTGACAGGGTTGGAATGGGAAGATAACTTAAAAATCTACTGTTTCCAAAGTGACAGTCCTCTTCCTTAATGCAATATGGCATATTTATGAAGCTAATAATAATCCTTCTTACTAAGCCATCACTAAAACAGTGGGAAAAAAAACCCCAAACTTTAAAGAATTAAAAAAATCCATCTGGCAACCAAATAAATATATAATCTTTGCTGACCATCAAATTAATTCTCCTCTGAACCTCATACAAAGAAGTTTTCCATAAAAGAGGGAGGAATCAGTAGGCTCATCTGGAGTTTGCCAATGCCTCAAAAAAATCGCAGTGGGTTTCTAAGTAACTTTGTTTGTAACTCCTGGAAAATACCCTCCCAATTTCTGTGCGGGGTAGGGGGAGAATGCAGGGTTTATTACACGCAGAGTCATACCTCGTGCTGATAAAAGGCAAGAATAGGCCTGTTGAGTGGGAAGCAGACGGATCCCGTTGACAGAATAGCCACCGCTGGTTTCATCACATTCAGCGTGGCACCAAACGGATACACAAAAGTGAGCGCTCTGCAGGAAACACAGGAACTCTGTAAGCACCTGCAGGTATCAGGTAGGCCAGACATATTTATAAAATATGACCAGCCGTAATTGTGGAAGTCAAGAGACAAGGTTTCAAACATTCAGATGATTATAAGGACATTTTAGTCTCTTCCTACGGGTTTTTCCAGGTTGGTGATTTGCCTTAAATAAGGAACAAAGAACACTCTTGATTTCTGGCTGCACACTGTATCTAAGAGAAGGGCGGTTAACTCACAGAATAACATATATTCTGGAACAAAACTACATAAAATGTTTTTAAACTTTTATTTTTATTTGTAATCAACCACAGGGTAATTTATTAGTCTAAAATCTAGCCGCAAGGAAGAATACAAACATTTCTAGTTATTTACAGAAAAGCTGCATTCTTCTCAATGCCTTTTCACTCCTCTGCAGCACGGATGGAAAGCTAAAAACTGCAGTAAGTATCTATCTTACCCTGGACTAAGGCTCTTCACAAAGACGTAGCATTGCTCATGCCTGCAGCCAGACCACTCATTATCTAGAGGTTATTCGCATTTACATTGTTTAATCAAATTAAAATCCACAGACAAGGGATAAAAAAAAAATCTGGTCAGGAGAGTAACAGTTCCCTTCAAAACCTCTCACTCTTGCTCCTTCACTGGTTATCAAGAGGTACTAAGCACATTCTCCTTTCCACATATAACCTCGAGGAACAAGAAGCTGATGTAAGAAGTATGTCAGAAAACCTCAACACAAGCACAGCACACTCCCGCTAGATTACAAACACGCTAATTCCGAATTATTCTACATCTTTTGACATCGGCTTCCTCAAAGGAAAAAACTTACTGTGAGTCATGTCCACCTCCATCTTCATCTGTTGTCTCAAGCAATGTTTTTCTTGCAGCTTCACCGATTCCCCTGCAGAACGTTGAAAAGCAAAACCTACTGAAAACAACCCAGATTCTAAGAGTTTACTGCGAAGATTTACATACTCCAAATATTTACCTATTCAAAACGCCATCAGAGATCAGTGCTTCTTTTGGGTGGTGGTACTTGTAATATACATTTCGTACTACAGCATCTTGAAGAAAGAAAAAAAAACAAAGAAATTTACATCTTAGCCAATCAGTATGCTAGACACAGCAACGAAAAATGAGTTTAGCTCTCAGAATCCCTGGGTGTTTCCTTCTAACACCACAAAGCTGGTATGTGGCTCCCAAAAGAGTTCAGATCAGCCTTCTCTACTCTTTCTTTTTGGACATACAGATTTAGAACAGCAATATATTTGCAAGTTCAAATAAAAATAAGTACATCTCCATGTCTTCTGCAAAGCAAGTTCAAATTCTTTTTTTAGGCATCTTCCAAAAGCATGATGAATCTACACTGTTGATGCAAAAAACCAGACATAATCTAGAAATGCCACCAAAGACCCTAAAAACATTTTATGTACACTGAGACATAGTTGGTTTGGGTTTCTTTTTTTTTTTCCACATTGTCAAAAAAAAACTTAATGAACTTTACTGATCCACTCAAGAAAAGCGCCACTGTTTATTCAGGGTGAGCACGAAGTGATTCAACCCATTAAAACACATGGAAAAATGTTTGAAATGAAAGGCTTTTTAACCAAGAAATGCCACTAGAATTAGTTTTTGTTAGTAAATACCATTAAAATTGACAACTACAGCAAAGGAATGGAGATGGCTGAGCTGTTATCAAGGTACTGTCTCCATGGAAAGCCCTTGTTGTGCTTGTTTTACAGTGTATATAGAGGTTTCAAGAAAAAACACCTCTTACAGGTGCTTTGTGAGAGGGATCAGGTTGGTTTCCATGAAGAAAGGCTGAACCTGCTCTTTAGATTTTGCTGAACACAGAAGAAGTTACCAGCGAGCCCCATTACCATTATTGAAAATGATCCCATATTCTTCTAACAAAAAGTTAATATTTGTGCCGCATCGGGTCTCTCCGCCTTCTCTCAGCATCACCAGGATGGCTCCACCATCCTCCAGGAACTTCTTCAGAACTGAAAACTAGAAGACAGCAAAGATCCAGAAAAAAATACATGTGAAAGAAGCGACACGCAAGACTGCAGGAATTTATACAGAGATGAGGGAAGGTAAACGATCCTGTCTACTTGCAATGAACTTGATCCTACTAGAAAAGCATTCAAATTTCAATTTGTTTAAATTCATATAAAGCAGGACTACTGCAAATTCTTCTGTGTTGTTATTTTCTATTTCACATTAAACAAATCTTGAAACATAACTAATTTGCAGTTATTCACTTCTTACCTCAGCAGCACTGAACTTTTCTCTTGGCCCTGCTGTAATCCACAATTTTACCCCCAACAGTTTCTCAGATGTGATCTCATCTTTTAAGCTACGAATAGATTAATAAAGATATGAATTATTCTGGGATATAGTCCCGAACCACAACTTCTTTTTTTTTTTAAATAACTAGCAAATAAATGCAAAGCAATCACTTCAGTCACTTCACATCCTTTTCTCTGAGTATAAAGTTGACAATTCCAGTGAAAATAATCCTTACACATTTCAACCCATTAAATAGTAAAGTCCCTCTAACAAGGTACTGTGGCAGATCCAGAACTGCTATAAACCGTCGTAGCTGCTATTAAAACTTTGCACTTGATGAGCTTCCTCTTACTCTTTTTTTTCTCTTTTTGCTTGGGAAACATTTTGTTGTGGACAGATAAACAACATAATACCTACAAGAGGCGATTTCTTTTTATCCCAAACTCTAAATCAAGACAGACTCAAAAACTTCTATCAGGACTTTCATTCTTATAACTTATGCTCTACCTGTTCCACGGATAAGAGGGCGGAAAGCTCCAAAGACAACTATGCAGAGCATCCAACACTGCAATTACAGCTAATGCCCCAGACTGCAGTCAATGAAAAATAAAGATATTAGCTTACGACAGCCATTCCCCAAGACACTCTGGGTATCGGATGCAGACTGCAGGCAAGTTTGAGGCTCCCTCTGGGGACGTCGGGTGCCCGGACCCCTTCCCCAGGCTGCAGGGGGGGACAGCCCGGTCCCTTCTCTCAGGAGGCGGAGGTGAGGATGGGGAGGAAGAGGGGTGAGGCACATCCAAGTATCCAGGCCAGGCTGGATGAGGCTCTGAGCACCCTGATCTAGTTGAAGATGTCCCTGCTCCCTGCAGGGGGTTGGAGTAGATGGCCTTTAAAGGTCCCTTCCCACCCAACACATTTTGTGATTCTATTCTATGATCCCGGGCTGAGGAAGGCCTCTCCACCAGCTCCGAGGAGCCCGGGCGTGACTGCAGCCCTGCCAGTAACAGCCCCTCTCCCGGAGGGGCTGGGAAAGCCGCCCCTCACCTCTGGATCTTCCAGTTACCGCGAAGCCTTTTCCGTAAGGCCTTGTAGCTGCTGGCGAGGGTGAACGCCTCCCCTTTGGACGCGTTGAAGACTATGGCGTTCCGCAGGCCCTTCTCCATAGGGTTACCCAGGGAGGGGGTGGGCTACCGAGGGCCGCCAGCTCTGGGGACGCCAAGGGAGCCTCCCGCGCCCCTGCTCCCCGGCGGCACCCTCGGGGCCGGGGCCCTGCCCGCCGCAGCGGCGGAGAGAGCGGGCCCGGCGGCCGTCACCCGCCGCGCTCCGCCTGGCAACGGGATGGCAGCGAGGGCGCATGCGCGGAGGGCGCTGCCGCGGCCTGCTCCATTGCGGGGGGGCGGGCGGACGGTACCACTGTGGCGAACGGGGAGGGGAAGGGACGGACGGCGGCGGAGCGCGCGGGCCCCGGCTGCTCGGGCGGCGGCGGCAGGCAAGGCCGGGGACTGCCGGGGCCTGCCCAGGGTAGAGGCCTGCCCCCCCTGAGGCAGCTACCCCGCCCCGGGGGTGGGAACAGGTTTCCTAGGACCAGGTAAAAGCAGGGAGGTTCTTTTTAATGAAAAACACAAACCAAATGCTAAACACAACAGCAAACAGGCAAGTTGGGGCGTGGGGGCGGTACAGCTGCTCCCAGGCCCAGGATGAAGCCAGCAGACTTCCGCTCTTTTCACCCTCCCTCACACACAGAGGACAGACAGACACACATCAGTGTATGCACTTTAATATAAACCGTGTCGTGTTTCTGACAACTTCAGCATGTACAAGATAAAGTCAGATTTAAAAAAAAAGAAAAGCACAAGCTTCCCAACAGCATGAGCATCTCCATCATGCAGCTTCTCGAGACCCCTGTTTATCCCCATGTGGCAGGTAGAAGCTCTTTTCCCCCTTTCTGCTCCCCCCAGCCACAGAACAAAACAACTGGGGAAAAAAAATAAAATAAGGGAAGTGACATTCTGGGAATACACCAGCATTTAAATTAAGGCAGAATAAATAACTGTTCTACATGAGTGAGGGGTGTTTTCAGAGGGGGGCTGGAGGCCTCATGCAATGGCCCGGGGCTGCCCTAGCGCTGCCCTGGGTGGTGCTCGTGGCACCAGTGTCAGTGTCTTTCACAAGCCGTGACAGGATCCCCCACCCCAAGCAGTGCTTGGCCATAAGGTTAATTTTGATTTTGCCAAGCAGCTCAGCCTCCTCCCCACCCGTTTTATTTGGGATTTCTCCACAAACACCGGCTTTTCCATAGCAGCCTCCTTGTTGCCTCAGCAGCATCCCAATCCTGGACAAGAGATGATCCACTCACCTTACGGAGGGACTTGGCTGGCATGAAAGGCCACAGCACAGTTCAGGATTTACATTTACAGACCTGAACAGTAACCGATGAATGGTTTCTAAGCCCAGCTCAGTCTGGGATGAGCAGCTTAATTGGCACAGCCTGCTTAAAGGAAGCAAGCCACTGCTTCTGGTAGAGTGAGGAATTTCCCTTTGTATGGGGGGGACAAAGCAGTTGGACAGAGCTGCTCCACCAAATGAAAAAGTGGCCAGTGAGAGGGACATGGCTGTTGATGTGAATAATGGTACATATCTCAACCATAAATACAACCAGAGTGAATACAATTCTGCCTAGTAGCACAAAACACTCAGAAGGGAAACAATAAGTGTGTCCCACTTTCCCTGCCAGGGGAACAGTCATTTAGAGGGAAATCCAACAAACAGCAAGAGTTAAGAGCTCTGTCCCATCCCAACCGGTTAGTGTATTAGTCCCAATTTCCTTAAACCATGAGGAAGGAACAGTACCAATCCTTTCAAAAAAAAAAAAAAAAAGAAAAAAGAAGAAAACCCCAAACATAAAACCACATTCCGTTAAAATCTGGCTTCTCAAAGCCTTTATAAAACCTAGATGTCCTCTTCAGTTGGTGCATAAGAAAATCCTAAAAATGCATCTGAGGCACTGGAGCTGCTGGCTGCTAGGTCAGGCGTGTGGGTGATGGAGGTGGAGATGGCTTCTTGGGTGAACTCTGGGTCGAAGTGTCGCAGATCAGCTGGACCAGCCTAAGCCAAGAGAGGCGCATCGTCATTTCCAGTGAGCAGACCCCAACCAACCGCTTGTGTTCAGACAGTATAAACACAGCTGTTCTTCCAAAAGAGTCACCCCCACTGCATTTGCAGTTCCTAACCTGCACTTCAGCATCCCTCAGCGTCAGCGTAATATCTAGACAGGATTCCTTTTGTACCAATGCATAACAGACACCAACAGAAATGCCCACTTACCACATTGGGGTTAAATGGAGGAGTAATCCTCTTGTGGTACAAGTCATCCCAGTTTATTGGGCTGAAGAATACATGGTTCTTTATCTCAAGCTGCATAGAAAGTGAGAGGAAGGGGAAAAAAAAAAAGTCACTCTTCTGCCAACCCTCCTTTTCCAACAGCTGCCAACTGACTTCACAGCATTAAGTGGTTGAAGCAAGACTTGGAGCTGCCACATTTCCACACAGGGGCCACGTAGCAAATCCTTAATACACGAGGGTCATGGTAACCCCTTGAAGGGAGATTCCACCATCACACCTTAGTGTCCTAGCTTGCCACCACGCCTTTCCCCTCGGAAATCCAAGTCAACCCTACAGGCCCCTTTTAGGGGGCTGGAGAGACATCAACCTGCATGGAAAGCTTTTTCCCAAAGCCGTACTGCTATAATGAAAGACAGGCTCAGAATAGAAGTGTTTCCTATCCATCCACCCTCATGATTGTAATGGAGACCACCTACAAAGTCTGTCTTGGCACCCAGCCTCCTCTTCTGGTCCTTGTGGAGAAGTCCCTGGAGGATGTCACAAGCTGCCACCGTCTTGCTTCCCTGGATCTGGAGTGGCTTGTGAAGAATGTTGTCATACATCTGAGACACATCCCGGCTGTAAAAAGGAGGCTAATTTGAAAGAGAGGAGAAGCAGCCTGGTAAAACATGAGCTATTATAAGGAACCACCCATCGCAGGTAAAAATGAGTGTTGCAGCAAGTACTTGAGGGGGATCTCCCGTATCTCTCTGTTAAAAGGGCAATGGCATTATTGAACCACGTCACCTAATTCAGGATTCAGTTGACTGCATCAGGCACCACGTGAACACCAGACCAACCTCACACCACAACTTTGAAAAATAAATTCTCCACCATGTAAAGTAAAAACAGACAGCTTCCAAACTTACCAGTCCAAACAGCATTTCGTAGAGGACGGCTCCCAGGCACCACCAGTCTACTGTCCTGTCATATGGCTGCTTCTTTAGCACCTCAGGAGCCAAGTACTGGGAAGAATCAGAAGCAAATATTTGAGTCAAATTATAAAGCGAGGACTTCACCCTCAGAAGTGCACAAGCCTGGGTGCAGTTCGAGTTGAGCACACAGATGCAGTTCCTACTATGCTTTAATAAGCTCTCCACGTGCTTCAGAGAAACGGGGTTGAAAGACACCCACCAAAACCCCCAAAGTGTTTTTCTGGGCTACAGAAGGTTCTCTTCCTATAGGAGACTTGTACGAGGATTTGCCACCCACCACAACTCAACCACCAAGCCTGTCCTGCACTGACACATTACACCTCCAAGAGGCTTCTGTGGTTTTGAGAAAGCTGTAGTTTTCAGCCCCAGTAAGTCTGCCCGAAGCAGCAAAACTACCAACAACCACCACCAAGGAGCAACAGGCAAGAATTCAAGCAGCCTGCAGAATAAGCAGCACATCAAGGCTGGTCTCACACAGCATTATCTCTGTGTGTTATCAGGCTTTCTGTCTAGAGCAGGGAAAAATCAACACACACCAAAAAAAAAAACCACCAAAACCCACACAAAACAAAACTCAAACATTCCTCCTTGGTTCATGCTGTACTATTGCACAAGCGGGTCCCCATTGCAGTCCAAGGGCCACCACCAGGAAATTCTGCCCACTTGTACTGAGCTGGAATACTGAAAGGTCTCTCGTTTACAGACCTTTCTTCAAGCTACCAGAGGAAGGACAGTAGGACAGGTGTATTACCTAAGCCAAAGTACTACCAAAATCTCCGTCTCAGTAAGAAGCAGGGAAAAAACAGCCTCCAAGAAGCCAAAAATCAAGATATTTTTTAGCAAAACCTGTTTGAGGCACATTGGAAAAAAGGTATTTCCTCCCCTCTAAGCATTTTTCACATTCCCGAGGAGCGCCTGGTCCTCTGTTCTGCACAGGGTGTTTTGCAGCTCCTGCATGCCAAGGACACGCAGAAGGGCATAGCAAGGTCCTGTGTGTGTCAGTACCAGCAGGCTCCAGGGTGTCAGAGCAGGTAAACAGCCTGCTCACAGGCTTGCTCACGGGCTCCCAGGGTCAAGGTTGTCTCCACAGCCACCTGGAGCAGCCCCAGTTTCACAGAACTGGCCATTTCCCAGCGCAGGGATCCCTGCCACGGACAACACAGCAAGTTTAGAGGACTAATGGCCAGACACAGGTAAAACTGAGACGGCTTCTCTGAACTCTAACTAGTTATTTGTCCAGGCTGATGACCTCCAAAATCCCAAGATGTGTCTAATTCACAGAGCACACATTTTGAGATGCTGAGCACCCATGCGAGTCTGAGACCCAGAGCAGCGAGTCTCTGGGGGCTTCTCAGGTCACAGCGAAACCTCAGCCCGTGCCGTACCTCAGGAGTGCCACAAAAAGTAGAAGTTGTCTCCTCTTGCTCCATTCCTTCTTTGCAAAGTCCAAAGTCTGTCAATACTATGTGTCCCTAAAAGGAGAGGGAGAAAGTTCAGCTTGGCCCACTCTTTCTAGAGAAGAAACAGGATTTCCAAGCATTGGCCTTCACATTGCATCTCATGTTTATTTTGCTTCCCCTCCTTCACCTGCTGGACATCTCATAGTACAAGTACAGAAGCCTATAGAGAAAGTAGAGTCTAGATTTTTAATTATTAATATTTTTTAATATTCGTCTACAAGTGCACAGCTTTGAAGAGACCCAGCACTGCTGTGCTTTGCTACTGATTTATCCCAAAGCCACTTTATGCGGTTTTATATGGTGGTTACCCACCAGAGCAGCAGCAGTGACTTGCTCTTAACATCCCTCATCCCTGTCCAAAAGCCAGGTCCCAAGCTCTTGGGAACAAGCCGAGAGGTCCCCAAGCGTGCAGCTCCGCAGCGGGAAGGCTCACTCCCTCTTGCAGGGGCTGCACAGAAATGCGGTGGTGCGCACATGCAGAACGCATGCAATGAAGTGAGCTATAGCCCAGCTGGCAGGACCATAGCACTCTGGTTTTGGTCCCGCTGCTTTTAAAGCCAGAAGGAAGGCAGTACAAGCTGTGAGTATACCTGGCAATCCAGGAGGATGTTCTCAGGTTTTAAGTCCCTGCAAGACAAAGAGTGCTGTTTGAGCAGATTTGGCCAGATTTTTAGAAAAGCTGGATCTGAAACAGCATCAGCCAAGAACAGGAGCTGACAAAACTTCCTAAGCCAGTTCGCCAAGACTTTCCCAAAGCACAGATTCCCAGCATTATTGTGTATCAACATCCAACATATGCAAACACAGAAAGACTGCTGTCATTCCAGGTCAGGTGGACGAGGCGCTGAGCAACGTGATCTAGTTGAAGATGTCCTTGCTCATTGCAGGGGGGGGTTTGGACTAGATGGTCTTTAAAGGTCCCTTCCAACCCCAACTATCCTATGATTCTATGAGGTGTTAGCCTGCATTTTCCACATTATCTAAGCATTAATTGCTACTGAGAGACAATTTCCAAAATAAACCTAGCTCAGTAAGTAAGATCTTTACACTTAACCCTTCTCTCTCCTTCCCCTTGTCAGGCTGGAAGTATTTATTGCCCATCAGGTCCCATGCAGATGGCACCCCTCCTGCAGGATAAATGCCAGCAGTGCACTGTCTCGTCTCTGGTAGGAAATTCTTCAGCTAATCCAGTCCTGCATTTTGCAGGATCCCAGTGAAGCCCTTTTCCTCCCTAGCACTGTGCACAGCCTGGTTGGTCAGACTTGGTGGCCCTGCTGTCCCCAGAGAGGACACTTGCCTTACCTGTAGATGATGTTTAGAGAATGCAGGTACCCAATTGCACTAGCGACTTCTGCAGCATAGAATCGAGCCCGGGGCTCACGGAAACAGCGCTCCCTTTGCAAGTGGAAGAAGAGCTACAAACAGATCATAAGGGTGATCATTTCTTCCCTAAAAAAAACCCTGAAGGATATCAAGAGCAAGGCTGAAAGCCAGCTACTCAACCGAGAACTGATTTGCAGCAAATGGCACATGAACAGCACCAAGTAAGTCCAAACCAAGTGATTTTAAGCAATCTAAACACCTTTCCAGGAATTGCTTCATTTGTCCTCTTCTTCTATCACCATCTCACTTAAGAATTCACTCCCAAAAACATGGTCATCTGCTGATCTAGTTAAGCTTCCTAGCCACTATAATTGACCCACAGGCCAATTATAGTGGTAGTCTGGCCATGAAAAGTTGTTCATGCACAGAACTGAACCCACCAAGACCCCCAATATGAATTCCATTTGGCCAAGACATCTGTGTTAACAGTATCTTCCAGCCAGTTTCAGATAGCACAGAAAGAGAGCTGAAAAGAGGTAAGCTTGTACGGGACGGAAAAAGAAATCTAACATCCTGCAGTGGCATCACATATGCACCAGACAAGGATCCAGAGCTGGTTTTTGCCTAAAGCTCACCAACTTTTTCCCGTATTCTCCATGGGATTTTGAAACACCCCTAACACATGCTTAGCATCCTTGCCCTGGGAATCATCTGACTCAGGTCACAGCCAGCAAGATCTTCACTCAATTTGCAGGTGAGTGACTCCTGGCTGGTGCTTGCCAGTAGTCAAAGCAACATCCTACTTCACCATCATTACCTTTTGACAAGAAACAGTTTTGCACAATAAAGCAGCATGTTTGGGAAGGACCAAAGAGAGGATTAAGATAAAGCCTGTAAGGGCACTCACCTCTCCTCCGTTTACATAGTCAAGCACAAAGTAAAGCTTCTCCGAGGTCTGGAAGGAATAATGGAGTCCCACAAGGAAGGGATGCTTGACATTTTTCAGGAGCACGTTGCGCTCTGCCATGATGTGGTTTTGCTATCAAAAAGCAGGCAAGACAGAGTTTCAGGCAAGGGTCTAGTACAATCTGCTGTAGGGGCTCACTGCCATTTTAAAAACAAGTGGAAGCCCAAGAGGGGCATCTCCAACCCCAGAAAGGGAACCACGCTCTCCTATCTGACCTGATTCATCTCCATTCACCTCCATGTCCCTGTGGCACAGAGAAATCTAACACGAGCTGTCTATGTGAATGCCAGACACAGGATATCTCAATTGCATTACCACGACTGCTCGTACACTGACCACTATTTGCAGAAGCAGCCAAGGAGAGCAGCATACCTCCTTTTTCTTTAGGATGGTTTTCTTATGCAAGACTTTCACAGCATAAAACGTCCCATCACACTTGCGTTTGGCCAGCAGGACCTGCAACAGAAAGTCCTGGTCACACGTTTGAGTCTCTCACCTTCTACCACTTGCTTTGTGTTTCCGGAGCTGAGCACTCTTGTGAGTGACTGTACACAGAGTGCAGCTTCAGAGGGTCAGGCACGAGGTTTTAAAGACCAAGCTCCAGCCCACTGAATTCCCAGAAAAAAGGCACACAACACCTCCACATACATCTCTTACACACCCAATAGAAAGTAGTTTGGGAGCACATGGGGACAGAACCATTGGAAGTGGACCTTTGCTATCTCAAAGGATAGATTTTGCTATCTCAAAAGCACAGATTTGTCTAGAGATCTTTTGCTAGCTGAACAAGTCTAAGGCTTATTTTAAATCAAGTATTGCTCCTCCCCATCGCCACCCTGAGCACAAAACACCTCACAGTTCTGTCCTTAGGGGTTGCAGGACAGCTCAAAGTAAGAATGGACTATGAAAACTCATATTTCTGGTCTCATCTGGTCTCAGTCACAAGGCTATCAAACTCCTCAGGGGAGGTGCAAGCAAAGGACACAGCTAAAAACTCCTTCATCAAGGAAAATCTCTTTCCAAGCTGCTTCTAAAGAGCTACAGCCCACCTGTACAAATTCACTTACTTTTCCAAAGCTTCCTTTGCCAATAACCTTCAGGAAGTCAAAGTCTGTTGGCTTGGCACTGTTGGGCAAGAACGAAGCAAGTTAATGTTTCAGGGAGAGAAACGTGCAACAGCAACAGTACCATCAGAGCAGTGGTCCTTCTTGGAAACACCAGTGTTTGTGAAAGGGATTAAAGGGCACTGGACGGGTGACCCTCGCTCCCAGCGAGTGAGGGCTTGCACCGTGTATGTCAGTGTGCCCAGCAGAGGAGGAGCAATCCCTCAGCAACCCACCTGCTGTGGGGGAAAGCACCTCTCAGGACCAACTGGCAAATTTACAGGGGACACACTTTATCCCCCTTTCTAGAAAGGCAATGAGGGAGCCAGCAGCCATGAGCAAGATCTTCCCTTACTACCTCTGAAGAGAGATGGGACAAGGGACTAGAGACATGGGCAGGAGAGGATGATTACAATAACAGGGACCAGTTATAGATGAATGTCTTGAAAGCTGGTGCGTTGATGATACACTTGATATTTAGGCCAAGTAACATAATTGTTTGGACTTTTGCAGACACCACCCATGCAGGACACAGGAAGCGACTGCGTTCCCCTGCCAGATCTCTTCGCTGCAAGCTCTGGCTCACACCCTACCTGGCTTTTGCAGGGAGCTTACTTTGGATTAGCAGAAGGTCCAAGGTTGATGTTGTCAGTTGGCGTTGAAGGCTAGGGAGGATAACAATAACATTAGTCACAAGGACCTTGCTACAGGTTGTGCCTTCCTTTCCTCGATACAGCATCACTTGTACAGAGCCACTGACAAACACCCATCAGCAAAAGACAGAGTGGATGCTTTGGCAAGTTTTTAAGTGATGCGGAAGGAGAGAACAGAGCTGTGCACTAAAGCAATATCATCCCCAAGCTGGAGGCTGTACTAAGCTAGTCTGTGCTGAAATCCTCATCCCATACTAGCACAAAGAAAGAGAGTACTAAGTGACTGCTTGGCTCCTGACCTGAGGCTTTCAAGACCTGCTGTGCTGCCATGGAAAAAAGACACTGAGTGGCTCCATTGCTCACTACAGCACCGAGACAAGTCTGTGCTTCCACCTGGGCTCAGCACGAAGCCCTGTGCACAGCTCTAAGACGGAGCAGCACTCCTGCAGCAAGGCATCAGCACACCCCCAGCCCCTGCAGCCCTCTGCTCACTCCCATCGAACCCCAAAACTGCCAAGTCTGGAGCCTTGGAGGTGGCTTTAGGCACACCCAGCACCACAGAGCTGCAGCCTCCCTATGTATATATACACACAGTCTTCCTCCTGTCCCTGCTCCCTAGGAATCATCCCCTCCCCAGACCCTGAGAGCATCATGCCTTGTCCAAAAGGCTATATAGGGTCTCTCTGCTCTCCATTTTCTCCACCCAGCATCACCCACAGGGGCAAGGCAGCGGTAAGACTCCTAGCAAGCTAACACAGGCTCTCCTCCTTGCTTTTCTCCTACAGGCACTGTCCCCTCTCTTCATCCCAATGGTGAGGACTTGCTGGCTCAGAGCCATGATCTCACCTGGCTGCTTTTATCCGGGCTCCGGGACCGATCCATTAAAAAAACAACTCGTTCAGCACTGGGAAAAAGAAGAGCAAGCCAGTATTGAAAACAAAAATCCAAGAGAGAAACAGCTTCACACCATTAACCCGCCAGGGACCAGCGCAGACCCCAGTGCACGCTCCCCTCCTTCAGAGGAGACCTCAGCGGCCCCTCAGTAGCACTGCCGCCCCCAGGGCGGGGGGACAGGCTGACAGGACATGGGGGGAAAAGGTTCTTGGGTGCACAAGTGATTTGAACAAGCACAAGCATATTTAATGCCGCAATTAGCCCTTGATTTGCACTGGTAGCAACCAGTTCGGGTGCTGCCACGTGAAGACCAGCACAGCCCCAGCGGTGACACAGCAGCAGGGACAGACGAGGCTGCAGCCCTCCTGGCCATGGCCAGATACAGCCCCCACCCCACACAGGGACACTGTGACACCCAGCCAGTGTCCCCACAGGGCAGCCAGGAGGGTCCGGCTGGGTCCCACCACCCTGTGGCACCCCGGCTGGCAGGTTGCTCCCCCGGGCCGGGGCAGGCTAGGGCAGTGCGGGGCTGTGGGCACCGCAGGGAAGAGGGGCTGGCGGCGGCAGCCTGCGTGTGCCCAGGGAGCAGCGGCACTACAGCACAGAGCTCTCATCTACCCGGTAGCTGGGGCTGGAGAAGTTGGACTGGAGCACTCCTTGGTTGGGACCCTCCCTGCCCAAGCATCACTGGGGAGGGACTGCTGCCCCAGGGATTCCTCCCCTTGGTTTTAAGGGTTCCCCCGCACTCCTTGCAAAAGCTGGTATTAAAGAGATGACAGAAGAAAGAAGAAAAAGCTCTGTACCTTTCTCCCCTGCCCCAGAGAGCTCTGTCCATCCCCCCTCAGCCCCACCAGCTCCCATACACCCCAGGGAGGCTCTGAAGGCTCCTGTCCCGCCAGCCACCCTCTGCTGAACCCCTTCCAAAAGGGGCCCCGACAATGCCACCAGCCTCCCCCAGATCTCACCTGTGGATGGTCCCCCTCTCTGTCCCCACATGCCGCCAGGCAGAGACCCACGGCCATCCCAGAGCCCCCCTGCTCCCCAGCCGGGCTGCCCATGGCAGGAGATGCTGGGCGGCAGCGGGTGGCTGGCGGCTGTCCCCAGGGACTGCCCGGTGCCAGCCAGCTCCATTCACCACCCAGCCAGCCCGGGGGGGATCAGCCTGAGCTTTTAAAGGGCTCTCATCCCACTGGGAGCCTTTGGTACTCACTACGAGCAGAGCCTGGAGCCAGAGGCCTTGATGGTTTGTCCTATCCTCTCGCGGCCGTGCTTGATGAGTTCTGCAAGGAAAGTTGGAGCACCGATGCTGGTTAGCTGACAGCGCGATCACAAGCGCACAGAGGCACATTTGTTCTTCACTGACCTTGCTCTTCTCTCCACAGCTGCCCTCCTCCCCCTTCCACCCACATACCAAAATAACCAGGAAATTATAGGAACCAGGACAGCTCCCCTCCCAGCCCTGCCAGGAGCCCTCAATAGCTCACAGGACACGGAGAAGTCCCATAAAACAGACACCTTCTCCCACGGCAGAGGGGACTCGGGCTAAAGCATCACCGCCAAGCTTCCCTGAGCCACCCCTGGGTCTCCAGGAGGGACAAGGAGAGTGCTCACAAGGACAACGTTGTACTGAGATACGTCACGCACTTGGCACATCCACTGCCCCTTTCATTCAGGACTCTGCGAGTAATTAGGGACATGAATGAAACCTTTCAGGGCCCTGCAGGAGGTAAGCCAGCACACACACATCGCAGCAAGTAAGTGACTTGCCCAAGGACACGCAGCCAGTGCCAGAAGCTGGGATTCCCACCCGGTAGCATCCCTGCTGCTCAGCCATGCAAGTGGTTGCCGTCACCCATCATCATCACCTCTGCCTTCGCAGAGAGGCAAAGCCCCGGGCCTGCTCCTCCCAGCCCAGGGCCAGCAAGGGAAGAGCCTGAGAAGCACAACCCGTACAGAGGAGTTCCTTGTTTTGCTTAGGAGCAGATAACAAAAATATTCCAAGAGACAGTTTTACTCCCTGGGCCAGCCCTAGTTTTGCTACTGAAAGAAAGAATCAAAACATTCGCGGAAACCAACACATACACCAAAATAAGGTGCCTTTGTAGACATAGGCAAGTTTTCATCCTGGAATAGCTCTTCTACGGACCAAGGAGTTGTCAGCTCCAGGTGCCAAAGCCCATCTCCCCATGCAAGGGGTTTATACATCAATATTTGAGGTAAACGCAAGGCCATTTACAGAGCTCTTCCCGCAGGATCTGTGCACTCCAGAGCGCCGCTGAACTGGGCAGCACCAGCGGTCCTGGGACCTGGGGGCAGATGTGACGAGGAGCCAAAAACCAGCCTGTCATTTTAGAGTCTCTGAATGGACAGGGAGGAGAAAGCAGGCATTTAAAGAAAAACCCACAAACCATTCAGTGAGTGACCTTACAACATCCGTCTGCTCTGAGACCCTGACCTTATCAGAAACTTTGCTCTGCAGCAGGTAGTAGGTACTTTGTCCCAGCAGGCACCCAGCAGTTCGGGACAGCATGCCAGCAGCACCCAGACACATCAATCCCTGTCTCCTCCCACTGGGCATAGTCCTTATTCCCCTGACAGTCTGGCTCTCCCCAGCTCACTGAGCTCTACTGAAGGTCATCCAACACCTGCGTCTGTCCCACAGACCAGCCGATATCACGGTCACAGCAGAGGGATGTCAGCCCTGCCTTCCAAATCTGATCCCCTCCCCGTGACAAGCTTGGGTTTGGCCCCCAGCTCAGCTTGCTGCCATAGACACTGTTCTCATCCCAGACTGGGGGGAAAATAAGAGACTCCTTCCAGGCTTTGGTGGGCATGTAACAGCTTGGGCATCGTCTGGAGCATGTGGGCAAGCCATGGAAACCCATCCACCTGCCTTGGGGGCATTTACTGACAGCACAGGATGCAGGACAAGTTCCCAGCTTGGACAAGGCTGCTTTAGCAGGGTCTCCACAACTGGGGCTGGGCAGGAGCATCGCTGCTGAGCGAATCTTCCAGGGCCGCAGCCCCTTGATGCTTCCCTCCGCCGGCCCCATCCTGATCCGCTGCTGCTTTACTAGAACTGAAGCTACTCAACAAGTCCCTGCTGACCAAGGACAGCATTTTCCAAGGACAGCATTTTCCTGGCCAGGTTGGTCATTCAATGCACTTGCTCTGAGACAAGACTTTCTTTCTGCAATGAAGTACCACGCACATTTAAGTATGTATATCCCCATCCCGTATCACTTTCTCTTCAGGCTCAGAGCCACCTTCTCCAGCCTGAGTTGGCCAGGTTGGTTCCTAGTTTAAATCTCCTGAGCAGCCAGACTTCTCCTTATCACTACCAAACCCTACTCCCCCTGAATCACAAAGATTTCCTGAGCGCACACGCGCTTAACAACAGAATCAGAAGTAGGTCACGAAAATACGCTGGAATCCGTGGTTATACATGCCCGGCTGCATCCCCCCTCCTGCCTGCTGGGGCAGCAGGGATGCTCCAGGCACGGCAAGGGCCACAGAGAGCATCAGCAAGCGAACCTAGGAGCTTCCTGATCCGATGTGACTGTTACACACCAGCAACAAACCGCTGCACCCCACAGCCCCCTGCTCGAAGACGGTTTCACCCCAACACCCAGATCAGAGGTGCCCCCCAGGCAGCAGGCACCCACTCGCACAACGTAAAGCTGCTACTTACAAGTTGGAGCCGCTACTGCCGCTAAATCTCCCCCCACCAAACATCCCTCAGTAACATACGTTTTCTTCCCAGCACAGCAGAAGCAGCTCCCTCTTCCTTCACCGGTTCTGCCAGCGGTGACCCACATTCCCATGCTAGCCCAGCATTATTTGCTACAAACACATTACTAATGCAACGCGTACCTTGCACGGAGCGGCAACCTCATAGACTCGTCATCCGCAAGCTGCCTCCCACCCTCTTCCCTGATGTCACCGCTCTCAGCATCCTTTCCTACCTAACCTAGATTGCAAACCCCTCCGAGCGAGTGCCTCGTCCTCTTCCGCTCCGGGAAGGGCTGGTTGCCAGCGTGGAGAGGCAAGGAGGCCTGGCAGGCTGTCACCGGGACGGCAGGCAACGCTGTGGACGCAGCGCAGGGTTTGGAGGGGCAAGGCTGAGAGAGAGGCACCCAAGGCAGCCCACAGCTCCCACCCAGCAGAGGGGCTGCATGCAGCGCAAGGGGGAGATGCCCCAGTTTCAGCCCAGAGAAGGAGCACAGGGAGAGGCAGGAAGGAGGATTCTGGCAAACACATGCTTTTACTGGCAAGAAAAAAAAGCCAAGCTTTCTCCTGCTGCAGATCGAAGAGATAGCTGCAGGCCAGTACTGAGCTCCACTTTCATTCCCATTGAGACACTACAGCGAGTCCAGGAAGAGGTTAGGAAAGACTTTAAAGGGCTTTTTTGCTTGGGGAGGCTTTCTTAGCTGTCCTTTGCAGAGCTCCTGGCTTGTCCAGTTTTCTCTGGAAGATCCTTATCTCTACACCCCAGGGACACCGCAAACCAGAGCAGGAACCCCAGCCCAGCAGCCCTGGCTCTGAGCAAGCTGGAGCCCACAGACAAACAGCCTTCCAAGCTTTAGAGCAAAGCTACATGCAGAGCTGAGGAAAAAAAACCAAAAAGTAAGGAGATGGCTAAAGCTTGCAGCATTTTGCAAAAAATCCAATCCCATGAAAACAGAGAGCAAAGCATCCAACACACCTGGGAGCACATCTGCCAGCAGAGGCTGTGTCCTGAAGCATGGGAAGCAGCTCCCAGCCAGCGAGCACAGAGACCCCTCATTCCCCACGCTTCCCATCCTCACCCCAGCCCACCCCACCACACCCCGAGCCCAAGGCTTTTTCCTAAAACTCAGAGGGGCCCAGCTTTGTTTCCTGCAGCAGCTCATTTAACCCACAAACACCCCCACCTCTCCAGGACCATCACACCACTGGTGCTGGCTCACCGCGGCCCTTTAAAGAGAGGAGGAAAAGCTGAGCAGCTGTGAAAAATGAAGAGACACCACCCAAGGAGTGAGAATTGAGGTGGGGGTGGTAGTTTTGGATGAGGAGGGAGGGGTGCAGGTGGTGGGTAGGGGCCAATTACACCCTGGCCAGCATCCCAGGTGTTCAGAACAATTTTTTTTACACGTGGTAATAAGCTGGAAATTTGTCGACTGCCCTGTGGTTTGGGGGAAGGTCAAAACTGTCGTTTGGTTCAGGTCAAACCCAGGAGAAGCTGCTGCTTCCAGTGTTCTCCACCGACACGGGGAGGCTGCAGCCCAGGGCAGCCAGATCGGCGCTCGGCAGCAGTATTAAATGGAAACAGGAACAGGCACGGAGGGGGAAACCTGGTGACAGAGGCATGCAGTGATTTGAGAGAGCGGAGACTAAGCTCTGAGCAAAAGGAGACATGAGAGAAGGGCTGGGGTCTTCTCTCTCTCTCTTCATTAAAAATAATACATTCTCTTTTTGCTTCCATTGTCGTTTCCTATAAAATCTCCCGTGTGAGGCTGCAGCAGAAAAAAAATGCAGCTTCCCCAGCGGAGTGGAGGGGCTGGTCACTGTGGGACAGGTCTCCAAGCCCAGACTGCGGCTACCAGGAGGCAAATATCTGAAACATCCAATGTGCTCATTGCCACATGTAAGGAGAGAGAGAATGCAGTGTGTCGCTTGAAATATCGTTCTCTCTCAGGTCAAAGCCTGAATTTTTTGCTCAGCCAATGTCCTCAAGCTATTACCATCGTCAGCTTTTAAAAGTATCTCCTATTATGTGTTTATTTTCTCTGGTTTTGTCTCGACTTCCATTGAAATGGTCAAGTTTCAGAATACTTTCAGCAGCTAACTTACGTTTTCAAATCAATCTCTTCTGCTTTTGCGTCTTTCAATAAAAACCTCGGTATTAGCAAAAAAATCTGCTTGATTTGATTTTGCACAGAAAGGCATCTTTCATTAAAACCCCATTTCCTATCCAAGGAAGAGAAAGCAGAAGGATCCTGGAAGGAAACTTTTTTACCAGCTGGAATGTATAAACCATCTGATCTGGAGCGTGGGCAGCGGTGATAATGGTTACTGGTGGAGGAAGCAATGGCTGGGCTGGTTTTGTCCATCCTGCCCGCTCGGTCTGTAAGGGGTGCTGGCACACGCGGGCTGCGCAGGCGCTGGCTGTAGCTCAGGGCCAGGTGTGCGATGGGAAGCTGCCACCCTCTGTGCCCACAACCACCTCCCGGCTCCCCCGTGGAGCCCGTGCTGGGAAGGGTGATCCCCACTGGAGCCCACCTGGAAGGTGCACAGTGGGGCTCTGCCCTCTGCCAGCTGCTCCGTGGCCCGACACTGCCAGGAGGGCTCCGTGGGGAAGCCTCCTCCGTGCCCTCACCAACCCCAGGGGGGTCAGTGACACCGTACCAGCCAGGAGCATTACCCTTTGTCTTCCCCAGGGCGGTAGAGGTGGGCTCCATCCAGGCCACGGGCATAAAGGCAGTCAAAATAGTCCCCTCTCCTTACGGCTGGGACAGGAGCTCAACCGCCGGCACCGGGCGTCCTCGGGAAGCAGAGCATGCAGAGCCGCGACGTTTCTCCTGCTGCAAAGGCGAAGGGCAGAGGAGTAAGAGGAGAAACAAGCCCTGGGGTGCAGCACTGGCTGCCCACCAGCCGGGTAAACGGCTCTGGGACCCAGGGCCGGCTCCCTGACCCTCATCTGGCCAGCACCCACCCAGCACTCGGTCTGGTGGAGATCATCTGGATGCTCCACCACCCCTCCGGTGTCCCTCTCTTTCCAATCCTCTGGAAAGTGCTCTGGGACTGGCAGATGGAAGGCACTGGAAAAGAGCTGGGTGGTACTGGTTGGCTGTTTGACTTCAATACAACAGAAGAAATTTACCCTACAACTGTTAAATTCACACTTTCCTGCTCTTTGGAAAGGATTTTGTTGTTTGATACTTTTGAGGAGCTGAGACCCAATTCATCCTGCCTGTACCCAGGCTGGCTGCCCTGGCACTGGTGGCTCCCTGGCACAGGAGAAGGCATTCCCTGGAAGCCCACGAGACACATGGACTGCCAGTAAATCCCCAGCATAGGGCAGGTCCTCACCTGAGGATTGCCATCAGATGCCACCAGATGCCTGGGGCAGCAGCAAAGGGCTTTGCCCTGGAGAACCCCGTGACTCTCCCTGGAGAGGTGCCCTGGGCAAGCGGTTGTCCCCATGGTGGAGGACACGAGTGGGACAGGTAGATGTGAGCGGAGCCAGCCTCCAGCGTGCTGCCCACCCGGGCAGTCCAGTGTGCAAGAGCTGAGACTTTCCACCTTGCCCCCGGCCAGCAGCCGCAGCAGTCGCCCCTTGCCCAGCGCTGCCCCTTGCCCACCGCAGGACACATTAGTGCCACACTGAAGGAGCTGCTGGCTGTGGGAGCACTTGCGAGGCACATAGATTATACCGGCATGCAGGTACCCAGCCCTACGGGTACTGCAGGACATGGCCGTGCACCCGTTACACCACGCTGGGCTTGGCCCGTTCCCCTGCCCAGCACCCGCACGCTCCAAAATTAATCAATTCTAGTAAAGCCAGAGGCCAGCCTGTGTCAACGTTGGCTTTTGCCAGCGTTGCTGTCTTCTTCGGTGCGGGGGTGGTGTTTCCCTGCCCTCCAGAGAGCACATCCATGCCAGGAAAACCTCTGGCTGGATCAGGGTACAGAGGCACTGAGCCGCTCTCGGGTGATTTAACCCCTTCTGTGCACTGGGCTGGGCTCCGTCGGGCCACGGGGGCAAAATCAGGCAAAGTGGGAACAAGCCCTGGGCACGGAAAAGTGATTTTTTTCAGCTGCACGGAGCCTCCAGACATTGCCTGTGCTTGGAAACTTTTTCCCTTTGCCCTGAGGGAGGAAAGCTGCCTTCGCTTCCCCAAGCCCTGTAGAGGGTCGAGGGCTGCGTGGCCCCTCGAGCTGCGGCGACTTGTCCCTCCGTGGCCAGTGCTGCTCACCCCGGGGAGGCCACATTTCCAGCTTCTCTGGGGCTGGACAACACGTCCAGCCTGTTGCCTCTACACACAGAGAAGCGTATAACAGTTTACATGCTATGCATATAGGCTACTTTATAGGAAAAGATGTACTATCTTAATCTTATCTAGCGATGTCTATTACCATAATCATAAACGTGTCACTGAAGTGGAACCACGCAGTCCTGAGCAATCGGAATTGCAGGGAAAGGTCCAGATAAGATTAAAACAAATATTTCTCTACAGGGCACACAGGAAGTTTCCATCGACCTGCAGTGAAAGGTGACCCGAAATGTTTGGCTACTCCCTTATCTCTGTTGGGTAAGGAACAGGATAGGGATAGGATAGGATAGGATAGGATAGGATAGGATAGGATAGGATAGGATAGGATAGGATATTCTTTAAAAGGTCAGAGCCTATTTCTTTATCTTAAGAGGGTTCGAGAAAGATTAAATATACTTTTTATGACTGGTGGCTACTCACTTATCTCTGTGGGTAAGGAACAGAATAGGGATGGGGTGGGATGGGATGGGATGGGATGGGGTAGGATAGGATAGGACAGGATAGGAATAGGACATTCCTTAAAAGATCAGAGCCTATCTCTTTATCTTAAGAGGGTTCAAGAAAGATTCAATAAACTTTTGAAGACTGGTGGGGTTCTTTGAAATATATTTCCCCCTCCCCCCCTATATTTTTCTTTTAGCTTCAAAAAGCCAGGGCTCTGCCTCAGGTGCTGCCCTTGATTTTGCCAAGGAGTCCCCCATGGGTGCTGGGAAGTTTCCATGTTTTAGTGAAAGGAGCCAAGAGGAGGGTGCTGGGGATCAGGTTTTTATTCTGACGGGTGGCTAAAATGGGCTTGAGCAACTCTTGCAACTTTCTGTGCCTCCGTTTCTACAAATATGAACGTGGCAGAATATTACAGATCTCTTTCAAAGCCTTTACATCTTCAGAGGAATAAATGCCTGATCTTATTATTGCCATTAAATTAGTTGGTTGGGACTTTCTTGCTCCCAAGTGTTTTTTAAGTGTAGGCACAATCTCAGTGAATAAATATCATGAAGCAGCCTGGCTCTAAGGGACCCTTCCTCTGCTGGCTGGCCAGCCTTGTCCTCAGAGAAGGTGCAAGGAGAGGTGTCCTCTCCTCTCCTCCCCAGCAGAACTTCAGGACACATCACAGCCTATGTTTTAGAGACCTTTTTTTAAAAAAAAAAAAAAAAAGTGCTATTTTTTGGGTCCGAGCACCCCTTTTCTCCTGCAGCGCATTCAGCCTGACGCAGGGTGTACACTCAGGGCCACCACCCACGGCTCGAGCCCCACGTGTGACCGGCCTGACGGGGACAAGGGCAGGGAGGCAGTTTCCTGGCCGGATTGAACAAGGCTTAGCAGCTCGGAGACGGCTCGGAGAGCCCGAAACCAGGCCCCTCGCTGCTGGCACAGCGCTGGCTGCCTTAGGAAAGCTTGTGGGTGAAGCGTCCCTGGGAATGCCTCCCCTCCACCCTGCCCCATCCACGGCATGGGATGCATGTTTTCACTCCTTCTTATCCACATGCAAATCCTGTGAAGCAGCTGGTGCTGGCACAGCCGATCATCTCCAGCAGAGCTATATATTTGTTCAGCCTGGAGAAGAGAAGGCTCCAGGGAGACCTTAGAGCCCCCTCCAGTCCCTAAAGGGGCGCCAGGAGAGATGGGGAAGGGCTCTGGATCGGGGAGCGGAGCCATAGGAAGAGGAGGAATCATTTAAAACTGAAAGAGGGGAGATTTAGATTAGATATTAGGAAGAAAGTCTTTCCTGTGAGGGGGGTGAGCCCCTGGCCCAGGTTGCCCAGAGAAGCTGTGGCTGCCCCATCCCTGGAGGGGTTCAAGGTTGGATGGGGCTTGGAGCAACCTGGGCTGGTGGGAGGTGTCCCTGCCCAGGGCAGGGGGGTTGGAACTAGATCATCTTTAAGGTCCCTTCCAACCTAAACTATTAGTGATTCTCTATCTACTGAATCCAGTGGGCAGCCCAGTCCAAACTGGGCCAAGTGCTGCCCAAGGCATTGTTGGATCCATGACCCCCTGTAGAAGAGCAGCGGATCCGAGCTAAAGTGTGCTGAGCCCGTCTCTGTTCCCTGCTCTGGCACGGAGCCTCAGCAGCCCTCCCTGTCTGCCGGAGAGGGGGGAATGGATAGCCTGTTAGAGGGATGCCAGACACAGCACCCCTGAGCCCAGCCACAGAAACACAGCCCGGGAGACCCCAGCCCAAACCTGGGATTCCTGGTGCAAACCTGACCCTGCTGGTGCAGGCTGCAAAAGCTCAGGACAGCCCGAGCCTCCTTTCCCTGTGCAGGTGGCTCAGGGACACGGGGACACACACAGTTGGTCACCGGCTACCTCTGCTGATCTGCCAGCTCCTGAAATTCCCCAGGGTCAGAAACGCTCGTGGCTGCTCCCCACGGGAGCTCGCCCGGGGAGGTGAGCTGGTGCGGGGCTGCGGACACAAGCCAGGGGACGGAAGCTCCTTGTGATGGAAGTTTCCTGGGGGAGACACAGTTAATGCAAGAAACCTTTCCAACCTGGTGCAATATTTCCAGGGGGAGAGCAAAGAGGCTGATCGTCTTCTCTCTGGATTCCTCCACAGCTGGGAAGGAAACGAACTGCTGGAAATCAAAGCCCCTCCTCTTCAAGCTGCTGTCCCTGAGGCAGACCCCTGGGGAGCAGCTCTCCCAAAGCCATCTAGGTCCCTGGCAGCAAGGGACAAGTCCTTCAGAAACCCGCCTGCTTCTACCAAACAGCTTCTGGACCTCAGTAAGAGAAGAGAAAGTCGCGATCGTCCCGCAGAAGGTAAATCGGCGTTACCTGCGGAGAGCGAGGCTCCTGGGCTGGCACAGCGGGGCCGGCGGGCACAGCCACCTCCAGCGCGGGACGGAGCCCGCACCCCTCTCCCTCCCCTTGTTTTTATTTTGGCGACTCAGTCTGAAGGTCGAAGGAAAAGTCCGAAGGAGTGGCTTGTGGCAGGAAGTAAATGATTACCCTGTCTGTGCGCTGCAAGGGGACGGAGGCGGCGGGAGCCCGGGGTGGGAGAGGAAAATCCCTCCTTGGGGGGGATTAGAGGGCGGCTCGCCGCGGGGAAGTGCAAAGGGTGAGAACAAAGTGCTCTCTTGGCCGGAGGCTGCGCCGGGTCACGTACCGCGTACCAGCAGAGGTAATGAGGCATGGGTCACCTCCCAGACGCCAGCAAGACCTCCTGCATGTGGACGTGACCCATTGCCGGTCCACCAGAAGTCCACGGAGCTTGGCAGCGAGGAAGGAGCTGGGAAAGGTGGAGCCTCATCCCCTGGCAGGAGGGAGTGCGGCCAGGGACTTCTACCTGCTTGAACTTTGCAGGTGTGACAGTCCCACAGAACTATACGGAAAAGATGTGGACAGGCTGGAGAGGGTCCAGGGAAGGGTCACCAAGATGATCAAAGGACGGGGAAGGCTGCTGTATGAGGAAAGGCTGAGAGAGCTGGGTTCGTTCAGCCTTGAGAGAAGAAGGCTTAGGGGAGACCCTATCACCGTGCTCCAGAGGGTGGCTACAAAGATGGAGACTCCCTTTTTACAAGGAGTCACATGGAAAAGACAAGGGGTAAGTTACTCCTGGGGAGATTCCAATTGGATACAAAAGGAAAATTTTTTGCAATGAAAACCATTGGAATAATCTCCCCAGAGAAGTGACGGACTCTCCAGCACTGGATACTTTTAAGATTCAGCTGGACAGGGTGCTGGGACATCTTGTCTAGCCCATGCTTTTGCCAAGAAAGGTTGGACCAGATGATCCTTGAGATCCCTTTGGACTTGGTATTCTGTGATTCTGTGACTCTACAAACCCCACCTCTGCCTNGGTCCTGGTATTCTGTGATTCTGTGACTCTACGAACCCCACCTCTGCCTCCTGCGTGCCCTCCGCTGGCTCCACGCTCCCTGTCCCGGGGCACTCATACACACCAACAAGCGTCGGAGCAGCCAACAAGGACCAAGCCCCACGGACACATGAGAGCTGAGCCCAGAGGAGCCCTCTTGGAGCCAAAATCTACTGCCCTCCATTCATGCCCCACCATTTTCTCCCTGTTCCTCTCCCTTCCCCTCTGCGGGTGCCCAGCGCCAGTGGTCACCTCATCTCTGCGTGGGTGGGTGCCCAAGTAATGGTTTGATGGTTGAGCACGCTGGTGGAGTCGCTGCTGGAGCCTCCAGCTCCTCAACCAAAATATCTTTTTTTTACGTACGGGGCATTTTCTGATTATGCAGGAAGGTTTCGTTCACCCTCAAAAGCCCTTTTGCACCTGCCCCTCTCGTGGGAGTGGACCACGATGTCGTTGGTTGATAGGTCTCGCAGCTCTGAGAAGAGCTCAGCGGAGTTCCTGAAGCGTTTGTCAAGCTACCGACCTCTTGCCATCGGCACGTGCCCTTCCCAGCCGGGCCTGTGGATCCCAAAGCAGAAAGGAGAAAGAAAAAGGGTCACTGGAGAGGGAGGCAAAAGCAAAAGGGTGAGCTGAGGTGGGACGTGAGTACCCAGATGGGTATGAAGATGTAGATGGAGAACATTGATGTTAACATCAAAATAAGCTTTTTCTGAAACAGTCTGGAATACGTGATGTGGAGCATCCAAGGTTCATGAGGCCAAGACAGCCAGCTGCCACCACAGCCAAGGTCTCTGTCTCCATGTGCATGGAAGACTGTCCCCAGTTCNAGGGAGTGCTGGACCTGCCCCTCTCTGAGCTCTGGCACCAGCGGCAGCACATGGAGAGGAGCAGGCTCAGCCCTCACCTCGCTCCAGCTCCCACCGATGTCCTGTGGGGTGGCACAGTGGTGCCATGAGGTGGCACGGCGGTCCCATGGGGTGGCACGGTGGTCCCATGGGCTGGTACGGTGGTCCCATGGGGTGGTACAGCGGTCCCATGGGGTGGTACAGCGGTCCCATGGGGTGGCACGGCTGTGCGGGTGCATGAGGATAACAGACATTTGATATTGCCCTCATGTCTCAGGGAACGGACCCAAATAGAGGTCCCTATTGTACTTGAGGAACCATAAAGACACAGAGAGAGAAATTAATCCGTTCCCCGGTGGTGCAGAGAGAGCCTTTGTTTGTCTCGTTTTCAGAATGAGAAGGTTTAGAGGATTGCTGCAGCACATGACCAGAAGCTACGAAGCTGCAGACAAAAGCCGTTTGGAGCAGGGCTCAGACTCTGCCATGGCCCTGGCTTTTCCGAAGGTTGCCGCTTTGTCCAAGTTAAACCTGCTGCACTTTGGGGGCTTATTTCGCTCACTCCACTGCATCCCCTGCTTTAGAGGCTGCACGTCTCCCACGACACTGGATTGACGGCCGCTTTCGGTAGCAGCAGCACGGCATCAAAATGCCTGCTGGGGCGGGCTGGAGGGGGCCGCCTGCCTTTCGAGCCCGTGTCACAAGGGTTGCACCAACAGCCGCGCTCCTTCCGGCTGCGAACAAGTTTAGAGGGCAAAGCCTCGGCCTCTCGCTCGAGTTTGCTGAGCGGGCTCCTTTTGCAGGCTCGTGGCCCGGCAGCCGCCAGCCTGCGTCGGCAGAAACACGCAGGGAAGCGCCTGAGCAGGACTGACAGCGAGACAAAGCCCGTTGGGGCTCTCTGGGTCATCACTGCCTTCACCGCCGACGGAAACCATTGGCAGGGGTGCCCTGTCATCCCTGCACAGCCGGCTGCCAGGCGTCACCGGGGAGGCGGGAACGCCTGGCACAGTCCCTGCTTCCTGGGAATTGAGGGCTTGGAGGGGCTGTCCCTGGGCAGGACCGGGGGGGTTGAGGTGCAGGGGCTAAGGGCACGCTCCGCTCCGGCCGCCCTGCTCTGCACCCCAAGGGACGGGGGGCAAGGAGCCCTCAGCTGCCCTGACTTCCCCCTCATCGTCAAAAAACAAAAAGGCACAAATCATCTTACAGCCCCAAATCAAAAGCAGGAGCCATTTCTGTTCGCAGGAGGGGGGGCGGGGAAAAAATGCTTAATTATGTTAAAAATCTCTGCAAAGTTAAAGCTCCATAAACCAGCTTCCATCATCACGTGCCCTGAACCAGAGGAGCTTTGGCCGCTGAAAAACACGAAGACAGAGGACAGGACAGTGTGTGAGCATCCCGCATCCGCGCGCAGGCAGCTGCCTGTGAGGAGAGGCGAGCAAGGAGCAGGCTGTGCTGCTGCTGCGGCACAGCAGCCGTCCTGGCTGCCTCCGCTGGCCTCCTGCCATCCCGACCGGCAGCACCAAGAGGGAAGGGACCCGAAACCCACCCCCTGAGGAGCGGATGTGAACCGCAGATGCATTAACCTTTCAGGGCTCCTCGGCTCCCCACTTTCTCCCAGGATCCCGGGGGTTCTCTTATCCCACACAGGGAGAACATGGGCTGGATCTCCTCCCGTGCTGGTCCTACTGCTCCTACCGGGCGGGTACTGGGCCAGGGGGGCTGCAGCGTCTGCCGGCGGGGCCGGTAACTGCGGGACATGTGCACCGGGATGGGGACGGGGATAGGGATAGGGATGGAATGGGATGGGGGTGAGGATGGAGGTGGGGATGGGGGTGGAGATAAGGATGGAGACGGGGATGGGAATGAGGATGAGGATGGGGATGAGACTGAGGATGAGCCTGAGCCTGAGGATGAGGGTGAGGATGGGAATGGGAATGAGGATTAAGATGAACTGGAGGATGAGGGTGGGGATGGAGATGAGGATGAGGATGGGGATGGGGCTAGGGTTGAAGATGGGGATGGGGATG
>VXBO01000501.1:1106854-1120099 GCA_013400135.1 Rhinoptilus africanus
TGGTTGTTTTTTTTTTTTTTTTTTAGCTTCTTTTTGTTGCATTGGCCCTACTTTAGCTTTAAAACCCCCTCACGGCAAACAGCCCACCGAAGCAGTGATGGCACAGTACCCTTGGGGTACTTTCTGAGCGCTGCAGCAGTGTCTCTGCTCGCTCTCTCCATCCTTGCTGGCGAGCACGGGGAGGCTGCCCAAGGCTCAGAGATCCTTGTGGTGCCACCAAGGCCACCGCCACCCCTCTGCTGAGCACACCACGAGCCCAACCCAGCATGGTCCATCTGTTTGGGACATTCCACAGGTTTTGGAGAGGGTTTTACCCTCCCGTGCTGCTGCTCTACCATCTTACCCCCCATGCTGCAGGATCAAACGCTGGGGAATATTGCTGCCCTGACTTGCTGTTCCCCCACCACCGCTTTCTCCCTAGGGAAGCTCCCAACGGGGAGACATACTGCTTTGTGAAGGGCGTCGTTGTGTCCTGTAAAAGAGTCTGTGAATGCAGCAGCTGGACTCACTGCGTTCGTGGCTCAGGAGCTTTCCAAATCCACTCAGGACCATGGCCTTGCACGTGTCCACATGGCTGCAAACAGCAATTCAGGACCAGTTATGGCTGTCCAGATAATTAATGTTGATAACTGTTGATAGAAGGACATTGAGGTGTTGGANGCAGCAGGCTCTTAACCTCTCAATGACCATGGAGCTTTAAGGTTAAATGGGACTGAGATTCCCTCTCAGGGTGTATTTAGAGGGCCATAAGGTCCATCACCCTGAATGTATTCAAATGCTGCTAAAGCTTGGGTGACCAGCCTGGCTTGTGTGGTTTCTTTGGCACAGTCCCTGGAGGAGGAAAATATTTCCCAGCCCCTTTGAGCCTCCAGTTCTGCTGGAAACCCCAAAGGGAAGCAGGGGTAGGAATTTATTAACTGCTCCATCTCTCCATCGTCTCAAGCGATCTCTCCACCACAAAACAGAATGAAAGGCAGAGATCCCAAAGTACTAAAGCCTTTTGGACTTTATGTCCAAAAACCAGAGCTTTGACTTACCAGTGCGTGCCACTGTGGTTTAACCGTGTCATCCCACCCCAGAACCAGGTCTGGTGAGGTGTTGTGCTGGGCTAACACTGAAACCCTGCCGTGTAAACACCTAAATTAAAGCTGCATTTGATTTGATCCAAACTGTTACTGTCCTGGCAATGAATGTCCACTGAGACTCCAGGTACCACTCCTGCTCTGCGCGGGGATCCAATGGTCTTCAGCAAATACAGTAACCAATCTTTCAGCCCCCTTTATAAATTTTCACCTATTTGTACCTCATTTTATACCTCTGTAAATGTAAAAATATTTATTTCACAAGGGAGCATTAAGCAAAGTCAAAGACTTTAAACTTTGAAGAGAAGATAGCTGCTCATAAACTCAAAGTATTACTATTAAACAGACAGTTCTCATAGTAAACCTTTTGGCATCATAACACTATCTTCTTTTAATAGAAAAGTACTTCTTAAGCAATTTAGTTAATTTGATTTATGAAAAAAGAAATTTGGAGAGTGTAAAACCTCAGGAAAAGAACAGCAGGGAAGGGAGCTCTGTGATTACCTCCCCCTGCACACGTGTAAACTGTGGCTGAGATAAATTAATAAAGAGACTTAAAGTTACTACTTCTCCACGAAGCATGTCAGAAAACAGTGAAAGACGATTGCAAGCCTGGGGAAGAAGAGGACTGAGAGGTCTTGCCCTGGTCTGAGCGCAGGATTGTGATGCAGGAACTCTCTTCCAATACTGAACCACCTAATCTTAGGATTAACTTATTAATTAAACTTATTTTGGTGATTGCATGGGGTAGAAGGTCCTCAGGACTTGTTCCTCAAGACTTGCAGGTGTTGAGCTGACTTGCTGAGCACAGCACCTGCAAAACCTCTTCAGAAGGAGCTGACAGCCTCCTGATCTTTCATTTTTCCAGTTTCACTCAGCACAGGGCTCTGCTCACTGAGTCCCAGCCTGGGAGGACCGAGGGATGACCTTATAAGTCCCCATATCACAGGCGAGACGCTAGAAGTAGCACCTCTTCTTGCTCTGAGTCAAACCTAATACCTGTTCGGATCATCACCCATCGTTTCTCAGTTGTGTTTGTACCCATCAGTCAAATTGTTCTGAGGAAATTCAATCTTTAAAATGATTTTCCCATTAACCTTCACCACCGAAAGCCAACTGAAAGAGCAATAAAACCTTTGAAACCAGCTCTCAGAGCAACCCAACAGCTACTATGTGGTGTATCTCTGGGGCAACATGAGAGGTTACAGCAGCCAAAAAGTGACCATTACTGAAAGAAACCTCTTGAGAGCACAGTTGTGAAGCAGGGAGGAGTTCAAGGCAGATAAGCCCATGTCCCCGGGAGCTCAGGTGTTGCCCCACAGGGAGACAAGGGTGTCCACAGAACCATCGCTAGGGCTGGAAGTAGGGACATAAGTCGATAATGGTGTAATCAGTAGCATCTTACTTTTTTTTAAATGAACCTGTAGGACGAGGATTTCCCCCAGCGCCCTTCCTCTTCTCTTTTTCCAGAGCTCATCTTTCACTCTGTCATGCAATTCCCAGCTGGCCGGCTGCAGCCTGCCTCGCTCCCTTTTCCATTACACACTCGGCTGAGCAGAGGACGAAAGGGCCCCTGCATTCCAGCGAGAAGGTAATTAATTGACTTTCTGCTCTCGTTGCTATGCGGCAAAGGTGGAAGCCGCAGCAGCTACAGTTCATTTTTAATCCTGGAAGATTAGTCACAAATAGCATCATTACGGAGACGATCAGCTGCCCACAATAAAGACACTGCCTTGACGAAAGGGTGCTCGCAGGACAAGCAGGGATGTAACGAAGAGACTGGGAGCCATGAGTAACGTGCACCCTGCTACCCATCAGCCAGGTATTGGTATTTCCAGCTCCTCTCCTGGGCAGTCGTTCTCCCTTTTCATCTTAAACCTCTCCTTAACCTCTGTGTTGGGCAGAGATCAGAGCCACCACCGCTTTGGTGGCTGCTGTCGCCCCCCCAGCCATGCACTACAGGTAAGAGCAAAAAATATCACTTTTTGGAGCTGTAGGCGAAATAAGTGGCGGATTCTACACCCTGCCCAGCTGAGGTGAGCGCTTTTCCTCCCTGTGAGAGCAGTGCCGTGCCCACGGACATCCCCAAGATCAGCTGCTTAGTGAGATGCAATGGTTAATTCTACCCAAATTTGTTAGAAGATCATTTTTCAGCTGAAAAATATTAAAACTATTCTCTAGCCAAGCCAGCAGGACCCTTCACACACAGAAAATTACACATATGCTGAAAATATCTTTGAATTTCAACTCTAGGCTCACACTGGAAATGAATTCCTCGCTCTTCAGCAGCACTGAGTAACTGCAAAAATAAACCCGTTTTGCTGCTGGAAGGAGAACTGTTAGCCCAGGGGGATGCCTCCTTTCTGAGCTTTAAAAAGTTTCTAGTCAATCCGAATAAGAGCAATTGTTTTCTTAATTGTGCAAAAGATCTTATTCTTCAAGAGTTCTGTATTTGCCTGATGGTTTTCACCTAAGCTGCTCTTCTCTGTCTGCTAAGTCACCATTTAAGCACTTTCTCGGTAACTGTTGCAGATTTTAAACAATTTGATAAGGAAGAGCTGCCCCCAGGGGCAGGGGACACTCTGGTATCACAGGGATGCCCAAAATTCCTCCTGATGATGCCTTCAACTCATGCTGGCACCTCTCCTCCCGCAGCCAAACCCAGGCGGGGAACCACGGCTTCTTTAGCCAGTCCGCACTCAGAATCCAAGGGGGTTATTTGGGCAGGTTCATCCAGATAAGGGCTTCTCACTGCGCTGGAATTTGGGGAATTCATCATGCCCGCGCTGAGCAATCAGCTGCTCCACAGCCCTCTCTGCCTTGCGGTGATTTCTCAGGTCCCCTCAGGGCCCGGAGCACTATTTGCCCGAGAAGGTCAGCAGCAGAACAAATATTTGCCCTTCCTGCATCTCATTCAGGGCTTTATAAGAATTAAAGTTTTATTTTATGATCAAAATCTGTATCTGTCTCTTTTCTTTTTTTTTTTTTTCTGGTTCCCTGTTACTCTGCGACCGTTTCCTTTGGTTTTTCAGTTAATACCAACGCCTTTTTTGCTAACACACACAAAACCTTGACAAGCATTATTTTAACCTAATATTTCAGGATGCCAGCATCAGCCTAAGATTTGAGCCCTAAACACCGCTTTTAAGGCCTGAACTTGAAGAAAACCTGCTTAAGTAGCAGCATTTACGTGCATGAGTCATCCTGGCCTGGATCAGGAACNTGATCCTATGATTCTATGAGTCCATGCCAAGACAACGGCAAAGTTAGGAAGGAGGAGTGAGGGGTGTCAGGTGAGACCGAAGAAGTCACGCTATGGACAGACGATGGCAGTAAGTGGGTTAAAAAGAGCAAAGTTACCACCCATCACCCAAACCTCAGCTGGCTGTGCAGACAACCAGTCTGTTACTGTGGTGCAACAAAAACGTGTTGGCTTCATCCACCACTGCTGGAGACCTGCTGATTCAAAAGCACCTGCAGATGCCTTCAAGCCACCCCATACAGCTCTCTCCAGGGTGGTTCCCACACGGGGCCAGACCCCACGCTCACATCAATAACCACAGAAGGGCTTTTTCTACTTGCGTGCCTTGTCCGCAGCAGCAGGTTCAGCCTCTTCCACTCACCGGAGTCCTGAGACAGACTTGTTGGTCAACCTCTGCATCCCGGCGTGAGGAGCACGCAGGGGCTTGCTGTGAAATGAGCTGAGGAGAGATGGAGGGCGGGAGGGAGAGGGTTTACCAGCCACGAGGTGAAATCTGTCACTGGAAAAAGGCAGGGATCCTCTTCTTGTTTCTGTTCGGAGACACCACCACCAAATTTACAACGCCTGTAAAAGCGCAGGGCTGGCTCCCCTGCCAGCCATCTCATTCTGCCGAGGTGACAACTGCTCTCCCACATGGACCCGAGCACAGACATCGCACACGAGGAGCTGCGGAGGGGTCTCAGCTGCAACAACACCAGCAGTAAAAGCACATTGTTAGAGGTGTCAGTTTACAGCATACGGCTGGGTCGAGGCAGAGATTCATTTTCACCTTTCTGAAATCGTTGCAAAACCTAAAAGCAATCTCCTTGACTATTCTTTGAGCATCGTGAACTGCTGCCTTCATCCCTGTGTGGTGTTTACTCTGCAACTTAAAAAGGGTGACCTGTGTGACCCCGTTACTTGCAAATAGCTGTTTTTCTGGGCTCCTCACAAGCCACGTGGCTGCGTGATCAGTGGTTCAGCAGCAGGAAAGTGTGCAGAGAGTAGCAGCATCCTAGGAAGGTACCTTTAGATGGTCCCATCCCCCCTATCCATCACTGTGTCCAAGGGATTTCTGCTTGCGTCATCAACAGCATTCATGTACTTACCTGCATCATCGCTGTGCTTCCCCCGTCTGCTCCCCAGCAGCCTGCCGTCAGAAACCGGAGCACAGCTCTGAGGTGCTCTCTAGAGTGACACTGAAGAAAATTCAAAGCTAAAATGTGTTTTGCTGTTTGAGCATTTAGCACCTCACACAGATTGCGTCAGCTTTGAATCTCCAACCCGCCGCACGTTTCCTGTGCCTGAACAGACATGCCGCGAGTCGTGGCTTGCACCCAGCTGCACCACCGGAGCGTTTCCCTCTGCCTGCGGTGAGACGGGTGGAATGGCTGTGCTCTGTCTCCAGGTGTGATTTGCAGCAGCCAAAAACACTGCCTGAGGTTGTAAAGAGGGGTTTCTGAATGGGCACGCACCCTCCGACAGAGCACTGCCTTACGGAAGAAGCAAGTTTATTGCTCAAAATGTAACAAAACGAATTGTGTCTTTTAAAATGTGGATGCGGTGAATGTGTGTAGATGTAACCGCATGATATATATACGAATACATTGGGTACAGTAGGTCAGCTTTATTCCCCATGGAGCTGCGATAGGGTACGATGCGGTTCATTTGGCTGATGCCCTTAGATTCTCTCTTGGGCGCTTCTCTGTAGGTCACTGGGCAGATACTGGAGGCACAGCTACTCACTCCCGTCCACCCGTCCTTACGCCAGGTGCCCCTTTGCTCAGGGAATTACGTGGCTCTTTGGGGGCCCATAATAGAGGAGCCGCCAGCGCCGACCCACGCCATTCAAAACGTTTGAGCTGAGCCAGTGCTGAGCCACGAGCCCAGAACATTTTGTCGTGCTGCTGATACGCCGCATGGGTATTGTTGTGAGGGAGCACCAAATGCTCGGCGTACACAGACCAAGGGGCTGCGATGGTGTAGATAGGAGGCACGAAGCAGCAGGAGGCAAGGGGGAATTATTCCTTGCCTTATCTCCTCGGTTCAGCGTACGTCATCATTTCTGCCGTTCCCTGATCTGTCAGGTCCCAGAAGGACACATCTGCCACGGCTGCTCTCCTGATAAGGGAAGCTCCATCACGTACATTTGTAGTTTCTTTCCTTGCATATTTCGCATAGCCACAACTGTTATTCTGCGTTTCTTACATCCAAGGAGATTTGGAAGAAAGCATGTGCAACTGCCTCTAATTAAGATGCGTATATTGGCTGCTGGTGTCACAGCATTCCCAGCGGAGACCAGGCCTGGAGACCTGGCAGTTGCATGTCACAGCATAACATGTAAGTTTGTGCTGAATGCCACGATACTTGGTGGGAAGCAATATGGTAATAACCCCAGAAAAAACCCCACGGTCTGCACAGAAAGGTGCGGTGCACATTCCCCTCTCTGTCTGCCCCTTCCCCTTACTTTAACAGCAGAGACGAGGTTCAGCGCAGGCGTTTTGAGATGCTCCATACAGAGCAGCCCATCCCCAGGGGAGTCATTTTCCCTGCCCAGACTGCAGCATCCACCGCAGTCTGAGCTGGGACCTCTGGTTTCCTCCTGCAGTTGGATTACGCTCCAAATAACAAGCAGAGCGTTTCAAGGTACTGTAACCTCTCCCCCAGCACATTCTTAAGGCCAGGGACCACTGATCTCCATCACCACTGACTCTGACATCGAAACCAAAAAGCGAGCTACAAACAGGTCAAATATTTATAGTTACAGACATAAAGAATCCTTACCTATGCACAAATGTGCATGGGAATATTTACCTACTTACCCAGAGGTATTTATTGGCCTATGGCCATCAGATTACCCTCTCCTACAGGGGATCAGCCAGTGCCAATCGTGACTGCACCCAGTGGAGAGACGTCCCTCTTGCACCAGTAGGGATCTGCATTTCGAAGAGTCCTTGTTTTGCCCTGAGCTACAAAATATCCAGGAAAAAAAACCAAATAAGGGGTGTCGGCCTGTGGTATCTCCTCAGCTAGGAAAGAGAGAGACTGGCAAAGAAGTTTCCATCTGCTCATTTAATGGCCAACATCTGAGTCACAGGAGTGGCTCTTCTTGGGCTGAAGCCCCTAATTAGTAGATGTTGTACGTATCGAAGTCAACATCCACGGCGTCAGACTCCTGCGGCATCCCTCAGCTCTCGTGCTTCCTTTATAAAAGGAGCCCAGGGTGAAAACAGGAAAATATTATGGAAAGGGAGATGCCCAGGTCTTGTTGGCTGGGGAAATGCACACCACGTAACAGCGGGATATTTTCTGCCTTTTTGTTGGAAACAGACTAAAAGCAACTTCTAGACATCAAATTAGGAAAGGAAAAACTCTGGACAAATAAGATGTGCCTAGTTACTCTAGTCATAGATAAGAAAAAGTCCATATTCGTTCACTTTAAAAAAAAACTGGCAAAACACCTTACATCTTTTTCTATGCCTCAGCATGCCGTTTCAAGGAAAGGCAATGCTAAACCTTATTTTATTCACAGGTTGTGGGGAAGATAAATATTTTGATCTCTACTTTTAAATCACTGTGCCCTCGGTATTTCTTTCCCTGCTCCCTATTCTGGTCCTGCTGCAAGAGGTGGGAGAATTTCCATTGCTTTCAGAGGGAGACGGATCAGGCCCATGGGGAACTGCAGGCCTTGTGTCTTCTCTGCATTTCAGGCTTGTGTGTTTAAGAATTGGCTTATTGTCTAGCCTGCTAATGTTTTCAATTATGTGAAGCCCAATTCAATATCTCTACCTGATTGGGAGGCAGCAGGAGTTGGCTTTTTGTGTTCTCTGACCTAGAGCTGACTCCATTTGCTGCCTATCTGACTAACTAGTGAAGCAGAAAACGCACACAATACAGCACAATTAATGACAGAGTCTGAAAAACACACCAGATCCCAGCGGAGAGGAAGAAATTAGGCTCTTGCACAGTGAAGGAGTTTGTTGATGATGTTTTTCTATTTATAACATTTTAAAGGGCGGGGGGGGGTGAGCTAGGCTTAGTGGAAAATCCTGGCTGTTTTTTATTTTCCTAAAATTAGCTTATTTTTTTTTTCTTAATTGAAGATTATAATATTAAAATTCACACCAGCTGTGTGGCCCTGTGGAGTGCCAAGAAAGGGAGAGAGGTTTTCTGGCCTTCAACAATCTGTCTCTCTTGGCAAATATGGCAAAGTGTCTAAATTTACATAAAGAGAAAAATACTCTTTAAAAATAATTGTGAAGTGATGAAATTTACTCCTTTACTATGTTGATATACTCCCATTAAACAAGATTTTATGGCAAAGATATATATCAAATACATCGTAGTTTGACTCTTCTTTTTTTTCCCATCCAAAAAGAATTAAAGTCAGATCTACTTTCGTCCTAAACACTGTGTTTGCTGTGTCATACTGGCGTCAGCCGACTGTTTATCATTATACCCCCTAGAAAAATCGCAATCCTGGCACTGATTTTGTTCTGCTGAGTTACACACGTGCAGCCAACCCTTGGCTAGATACAAGAAGAGACAAGGGCAGCAGCTACCTCCCATCAGCACATCTTCAGCTATGACTTGGGCTGGAAACACCCCTGTTCATAGGAAAACACTGACACTGCATTAGCAACCACTAATTCCATGAAGTTCACTAATGGCATGGGTCTTTTTAACCACATGGTCTTTAGCTTTCGCGTACAAGATGCCTTTGGACGCTGTGAAAGAACGAATACGAGCAGCATAAGCTCATTAGTGTGATGGTAATAGAGTGAACAGGACCCAAGGTATCAGAACGAGGTGTAACAAGGGGAAAGAGCTGACAGACGGAGCTATCTCAAGACATCACCTTTGTAAATCAGGAATGTACTGACGTATTTACACCGCCCCTCTTTTCAGGCTACTTTATGAGGAGTAAAACTTATTTCTGCAGATGCCAGTGGGACACCGATAGCCCTTACTAATTTTTTTTAAACACTAGCTGCCACATTTAAATATCCAATCTAGATTTTTAGATAATTTAATGTCCCCACCCTGTAAAACTGCCACATGCCCTGTACTCTCCCACGGCAAGGGTTTCTCTAGCGGGGCTGTTCCCATGCTCCCTTGTCCTGTCCCCACCTATGGTACCTTTCCCACAGCACACAGCATTTAGGGGAGAGACAGCGGGCACAGGACACCCTGGGTTGCAAGAGCACCTAATCTCTGCTCCTGTGGGCTCCAGTGTAGCAGCAGCATCGAGGTGAGGAACCTGAAAACCTCTCTGCAGCATCTTCATCAGTTATCCTAGAATCACAGAATGGTTTGGGTTGGAAGGGACCTTAAAGATCATCCAGTCCCACCCCCCTGCCCTGGGCAGGGACACCTCCCACCAGCCCAGGCTGCTCCAAGCCCCGTCCAACCTGGCCTTGAACCCCTCCAGGGATGGGGCAGCCACAGCTTCTCTGGGCAACCTGGGCCAGGGGCTCACCACCCTCAGAGTGGAAAATTTCTTCCTAATATCTAATCTAAATCTCCCCTCTTCCAGTTTGAAACGATTACCCCTTGTTCTATCCCAAGGTGCGACGATATGTTTACCAGATCTACAGCATTCATGCAACTTTTTAAAACAGAAATGCTTTTAAAAAACACTGCACCATGTCAAAGTTGTATAGAGCCAACATCTCACACAGCATCAGAATTATTAAATAGTAGCTGCACTGCCTCCTGAATAAACACACCAACACGCTGCCCGTTGGCTCTCACAAGGGATGGCAAAGAAATCCAGCACCATTTTCTCTGTAAAGGCGACGAAGTACACCAGACCACATCCACAGCGGTTGGTGGCCACTGCAAAATGAAGCATGCACAAAACTGAAAGCATCCGAGTTGAACTGCTCCCTACAACCTTAATTCAGCATCTTTAAGCAGATCCAAAATCTGTCCTTCCAACCAACACACTTCTTTATGGGTTCGGTTTCACATCGCACATGGAAAGGGTAAAGCCCCAGGAGAGAATAAATAGCAACATTTTCATTTATTTTCACTGTTCACTACATGGCCATAAGCTTCATTCATTGCGTAGAGGTAGACACTACTCTAAATATACAAGTACTTATTTCCCTACAGGCCATTTTTCATGGCCAATAGAGCAACCAGATTTTTCAATCACTAACAGATATATCTGCACAACAATTCAGTAGGACACAGCATCATTATTGCCTTCTTACCTGTGAAGTACAGTGCTTAATTGTATAATTAGTTAGCTTGAAACACACAGGATCTCAATCTTTTTCCAAATGGAATTTAACACTCTACCACAACCGGTATATTCAAAATCCAAACCCTGTGGGCTTTAATTCCAAACTGGAAGAGCTGTACAACTGAACAATCAGGTCTCAGGTTGTGAAATAGTTGCGAAATATTACCGTAGCTCTGCGTGTGTTCTTTAATGAAGAGTTTTTGAAAAATACATATTCTTCACAGCTTGCCAACATTTATTTTAATGCAAATATCTTTTGTTCCTCCTCTCTGGGGAACAGACAGCGTAAGCCCACAGCACTGTGCCAGGCCAGGGCCGTGACAAGCAGGAATGGGTCATTTGGCCCCTTCAAACTTTGCAACGTTTGCATATTTTGGCACTGAATTTCTAATTCTCTCCTCTTTACAAGAGCCGCGGAAGTCTGGGGTTTGGGGTTTTGTTTGTTTGTTTTGAATGCTAAATTAGTAATAAATTGTTTGGTTTGGTAGAAAAAAAAATTGAAAATACTTCAGAAATTCCAGTTCCCCTACCTAAGACCACTCCTGCTTTTCTGCACTTTCCAGCTGTTTATTAGGGAGACTTCGCACTGGATCCAAGTGGCAATGCGGGGCTTCAAGAGAGCTCGCAAATGGATTCTAAATTGATGTTTAAAAGCCTTTTTTTTTTTTCTAAATAGGAGAGGCTAATGAGTATTAATTCCTTGGAAGGTCAGCTACTTCAATAAAAAGGGATTTTTCTATTACTAGTAAGTCATCAATTTTGGAGACTGGTTTACTTATTTATGTATGTTATGACCAAAAAACATTTGATTAGGGCTGTGTTTTGTTATTCAAGAAATTATATGGAAGTACTGCTGGGGCAGCTTTTACTCTCTAAACATTTAAAAGGAAGGATAGGTGGAATGCAATAAATGTAGTTCCTAAAGGCAAAAATTTGAGCATTCTTACCAGCGCCTTGGTATATAAGCAATTTTCATATGCTCGGAGGACTAAAAATCCCCACAGGGTGGCTTAGCAACTACAAGAACCACCGCAGCTAGGTCTTGCTCCCATACTAAAGCCAGAAATAAAATTTCAGATTTCAATATACAACTTGGGCTCTTTACCTGGGCGTTACTGTGTTTGTCCATGGTCTGAGTTTGCAAATCTCACATTAATATCCATCTCAGTCAAGATTCTGCTGCAAATTATTCCAACGAACATCACTAGGTAAAGGAGCACCAGAGGAGAAGGCAACTTCAGGGGGACAGGGCACATAGCCCGTAATTCTCCCTGAATATTTAGAAATTGGACAGTCCTCTTCCTTATTGCTTAAAAACATGAAGGCAGAAAAACTAATGTCCCGACTACCATTTAGCTAGGCAAAGGGATTCCCGATGCACCCGGAGAGGAGGAGCTCTGAACTGCTGCTTTCTCCATGGAGATCTTGCAGCCATTGCAGGTGACTTGCTGTTCTGCCCCAGAATAAAAAGGGGACACTATTTCTTAGAGGAGCTACGAATGTCTGTTCAGCTGTACACCAGCCAGTGGAGAATAAGTTATTTCATTGCTTTCCTCTCCCCAGTCTGGAGAGAATCATTCTCCCTCATCTTCAGTCCCATCTTTTATAGCAAAGGATTCCAGAGGGAAGAAATATTTTCCCAGTTTCAAGAATAGAAAAAGAGACACTTTTGCCTCTTGCCACCTCCCCTGGGAGGGAATCTGCAATGACAAGTAAATGGGTAGGAGAAGAGTGGAAAAACCTGCTGTCCTCCTTAAGGAATGGTGGAATACCGCTTGGTGGTCCAGACAGGTTTCTACTGCTGATGGAGCATAGCGAGGGTCACGAAGAGCACTGGAGGGGAGGCTGAAGCCCTTGATAATATACCATCAGGAGCAGAAAAAAAAGATAGACTTGAGGGAAGGATGATAACCTGTGCTGGAGTCTATGATCCAAGGGGCTGTCCCCCACTGGAACTCCCTCTTGACAAACATGGTCCAAATGTGGTCCACGCAAAGCACCAAAGCTTTGACGCTCCCTCTCAGGCACGCTGCACTCACTGCCAGCAGGAAGGGCACGAGACAAGAAGCTTTGCTTTCTGGTCCCTGTGTCCCCAGAGGAAATCGCTCCGGCAGTAGGGTAGAGGGAATGGAAAAGCTGTCAGAGCCTAACCGTGGAGGGAGGATGTGACACCTCTCTCACTGATGCTCACTGCGTGACTGCTGTGCTCAGAGTGGAGGAGCCGCGGTGCTGCCCGGTGAGGACCTTCCACGCAGGGACAAGGGGGTCTGCTGGGTGTCATCCCCTTCCTTGCATAACTGAGGAGCTGCAGGGGGGAAAACCAAAACTAGAAGCCTCAGGAGTGAGATTTATTGCTTGGTTAATAACGTCCTTCCCTTCCCAATGACCCCAGTGAAGAAAGGAAGGACTGAGCGGCTTTATCTTTATTCAGTGCCGTGGTCCTTCTGGGACACTTGAATGTGATTGCATCATTTTCGGTGTCAGACTTGATAAGACGCTGATTGTGTTTCCGTGATTTTCTCTGGCGGAGGACTCCCCCGGCAGCCAGGATGGTTAATGGGAACTGACTGGCTCTCCATGCGCGTTAGCGCGGCTCCCTTTGGCTTCCTGCTGTAGCACATTAACACAACAAATTAACATTGTAATTGCCTTTTAACTGTTTATCACTATGG
>VXBO01000501.1:1120109-1136384 GCA_013400135.1 Rhinoptilus africanus
GACAACCAGGCAGGGGTGGGGGAGGGGGGGGGGGGGAAGAAAAAAAGGAAGATGACAGGCAACAACCCAAGAGATATCTTCGGAAGGCAGGTCTCTGTCTGCACCTCCCTTTATTTCTATTTATAGCCAGCCATTAAGTTATGCTAATAAACAGCCAACTGCAGGGTATGGCAAATCCCTTGCTCAGGCACAGAAAAAGCACTGAGTTAAATATAGTCGGCTTACCCAGCTCACAGGAGCAGTGTGACAGCTACCAAAACCACGGGGATCTAACAGCAGCTTTCACTTGGATCTATTCATGCAGCAGAGCCATTGCAAGAGTATGTACATTTGGCATATATACATATATACACATGTAAATGAGGCACATGATAAATAAAATACGGAAATTCTAACAAAATTCCCAGTATCAATGACTCAGACTTAATCAATTATTTTGGCAAAAGGCAATTCACTGCAGTTCATAAACTGATTCATCTGGGAGAAAACAGCCCTTTTATCCGAATAGTGCGGCATAATGCATCTGCCACCAATTTCTCCAGAGCAATTGCATCAAGAATAGCCTTTATTGTAACACTCCTTTACATATAATTGGTTGTTACGCCATTTTCACGTATATGCAGCAGTTTCTAAAGCGGATTGCATCAGGTCCTCACATAACCTATGTATTTAATCAGATTATCCAATTAAATAATACAGCCTTAAATGAAAAGTCTGCTATTCCCTGGAGCATTTCTAGGAAAGCTTTCATTGCCTGTTCTTGTACTTAAAATGTACTAGCAGCACAGTCTTCTGCAGCTATTTTTAGGTATCCAGACATTAGTAAAGCACCCATCGCTAATTTCTAGATGCCAATACCTGGTTTTCCTCATCGAATTACAGCAGCCAGAAATGTCACATGAATCTAAAGTCACAGAGACCACAAAAATAACTTGATCTTCCGTGACTGTGAGCAAGCACAGGATGAAAGAGCGTTTGCTGATCACGGGGTTTTTGTGGAGAAAGGAAGGGAATCTCACCAGGGTCATGACTACTGTCCCCTGCGGGGCTGAGGCTTGTCTCAACCCATGTGTTTCAAAAGGTGCCAGCATGTACCTGGCGGAGCAGCAGTCATGGATCACGGGCAACCTCTAGGATTCCCTATGGCTTCTCCCACAGCTATCCTGATGGGATGTTGTGTGGTGGATTCAGTTCTTGGGGCGACTCATCCCTGGCCACCCTGGCCCTGGGACCACACCAGCTCTGCTGTGAGGGGCAGGAGCCAGCGCTGGGTCATCCTTCCCTGGGTCAGAACCTCCAGATTGGAGTCTTTCTGCAGCCTTTGGAGCAAGGATAAACAGGCAGGGAAAGGCCTTTTATCAACCCTGAGTGGGAAGTGCTGGAGTTTGCAAATCTTTTCTGGAGGATTTCACACGTGGAAGGCCATGGCAGAGCTCTGCTGCAGAGATCATAGAACGGCTTGGGTTGGAAGGGACCTTAACAATCATCTAGTCCCATCCCCCTGCCCTGGGCAGGGACACCTCCCACCAGCCCAGGTTGCTCCAAGCCCCGTCCAACCTGGCCTTGAACCCCTCCAGGGATGGGGCAGCCACAGCTTCTCTGGGCAACCTGGGCCAGGGGCTCACCCCCCTCACAGCAAAGAATTTCTTCCCAATATCCAGTCTAAATCTACCCTCCTTCATTTTGAAGCTGTTACCCCTCATTCTATCACTACATTCCCTGATAAAGACTCCCTTCCCCATCCTCCCTGGAAGATAACTTCTTCCAGCAGTAAACCCTATGAGGGCAGTAACACCTCTGGTTATTTTGCCTCCCAGTCCTCATCTCGGTAAGACGTGTTGTCTTCCTATTGATTTACAGTTGAATCCAATGTCTCCAAATCATTTATTTTAGCAGTGATTAAATAGGTCAGAAAATACTGCCGGGAGAAAGGCTGGGAGGTGTTAGAGCACAGCAGTCTCCGGAGCGGTGGGGGAAGCACCGCGGTGGTGCAGCACTGTGGTTAAGTGAACACAAACACCAAGTGTTATAACACGGTGTTTTCCCAAAGGCAAAAATCAGGGAAAAGTGACAAATTCAATCTAGATGGAGCACAGAGAGCAGACTGGTTAACCAGACTCTGCTGGCTACCGCAGCACCCAGGTCTCTCCAAAAACCAGTGGCAAGCTCCAGGGAAGCCTGTGCAGCAGCTCCGCTGGGATGCCCCGGCGGAACTCCCCTGCTCCAAGCTGTGACGACGAGCCGTTGGTGCTCAGGGATGTCTGCCTGGCTGGCTCGGGCAGATTTGGCTGTGCTGGTCACAGCCTCAAAACACGTTCCCTGTTCAGGCACCAGTTGTACCAAAACCACACGAACAGGATCAGTTGCCTGTGTACACCACTACCAAGTAAAACAAACCATCCCCTGGTCACTTTTCTCCATCCCTGACACAAAAAAGCAAAACCAAAAAATATTTAATTTGGTTAGTCAAAATACCTGTCCTATTTCTTTTTTCCTCCCTACACCACACCCCCCAGTAAAGCAAGTGAGAGCCATTCACCCCTTCGCCAGCTCTTGGACATTCCCCGGCTTCTCAACTCCCCCTTTCCCCCAGAGGGAAATTAGGTGGAAAGGGAGATAATTTTGCAGTCATTAACATTTCCTTCTATTTTTAAACCAGACGCGCTGCCCTTTCTAAATCTCCCCGGCGAGAAGGGGGCTGTCAGGCCGGGGCGGGGAGCGCGGGGGCCGGTGGGGATGCAGGAGGCGGTTTTAGGCAGCGATTGCGGGAGCGGCGGAGATGCCGTGGGCTCAGGGAGGGGTTGGCCGCTTGCCAGCCCGCTCCGAAAAAAAAATAGCAAAGCTAATAACCTCAATTACAGCCCAGCCTCTCTGGGGGTAGCTGATGATGCCTTTGTTTATCTGAATCCCAACGCGAAGGCAAAGATTGTTTTTTGTCTGCAGGGGTATACGCTGTGCAGACAGCGGGGATATAAGCAGTCCACCTAAGGGAAAGAAAAGGTAGCTATACTTTCTTCCAAAATTGGCCTTAGAGGCTGACAGATTTAATTCTGGTTCCATTGGGCTCCCAAATATTTTAATTTGGCAACACAAAGGCAATAAGTCACCTGGAAAGTGGCTACCGATGTTTCAGTCTTGGCTGAAACAGGAATGGGGTTTCACCCCCTCTCGCTGCGGCTGTACCCCAGCCTGCACTTCCACCGTGGCACCCATCGCAAAACCGGATCTTACGGCTTTTTAAAGACTCTTGGAGCTCTTCTGTAACAGTATGCAGAGACCGATTACCAAAATATTGCTTTTATGAATCTATTAGTTAGACAGGGATGTCTAGAAGGAAGGCAGAAAGGAAACAGCCGTGCCTGCTGAGATACAGCTGTTGAGCCGTATCTTGAAGAACAATTGAGTCTTAAGAAACATTATCAGACTTCTTGAAATTTTCCTTCTTGGTTACAAATCTAATCTACATTCAGCAAATCTGGAAGGATCAGGTAGAGAAACCACTACCTTCATCATCAGACACGGGACCAAACAGTGGAGTGCACAGCATCTGTACTGTAGAGGCGAGGTCCGCCTATATCACCATGAAAAAAAATAAAAATAACTACCATAGATTTCATAGAAGATGACTGTCACTATAAAAACCTTTGTCGTATTTAAGCACTGTTCCTGCTGATAAAATGAGCAACGCTTTGGTTTACGCATGGTTTCCCTCCGCGTGTCACTGGCCACGGAGCCCTGCAGGCTCAGCGATTCAGTTGGGTCTGCCAGATGGTCCATACGGATGGTCCTACATTGCAGCATTAATGCCTCTTACTGTGCTGCGTCTTCGTTTTCTTTTCATATGAAAAGCTGTATAAAGTAAGGCTTCCCCAGACCAGCAAAGCCTGAGACGTTATTCGGTTGCAGGTTCCCTTCAGTCCGCCAGCGCACCCAGCCCTGCGGCAATATGCCTTCAGGTTGGAGCTGCGCAAATCTCAATGCGGGTGAACTTATGCAATAGCAGCTAAATTTTCTCAATTCCCTCAGGAAGCGGAGGCAATCAGCCAGCACTCACGGCCATGTCACGAGCCGAGTCGATGCCCCATATACACACACGAGAAACACAAGTCTTATTCATCTGCAGTGGCATAAATCTGAAAAGACATCTAATAATTCCCAGTTCCCACTCACCAGATAGAGAGACAGAAACCGCTTCTCCCTGATATAGGGTGGTAAAAGTGCACTGTGCCACCCGTTGTTTGGCAGCCCAAAATGGCACGGGCTATAACATGTTACCAGGGTGTGTTGGATCAGGTTTACCCAGATTGACTAAAACCCATCACTCCTCGCAGCAAACAAGGATCGGGAGGTTAAGCTGTCGATATGTTTTGCCTATCAAAAACCAGAATCTAACAAGCAATGTTACAGCTCAGGTTAGATACTCCTGCCTCAGGCGAAGAGTCAAATCTTTCCTTGGCTAAGAAAGCCCTGCAATTTAACCTCTGCCTGATCTCACACATGGTTGGCTCTTAAAAAAAATTACAGCAGAGGAATCGTGAAAAAAGGAGGAGGGAGTTATTGTGCCTTTGACCTTGTTTGCTCACATTAAATAAGAAAACATGGGAGGGTGGGGGCTGAGGTCTGGCACAGTCAGGCTAAACCTCCCAGTGGCCATATGCTGGTTTTCATTAGCCACAAAGACGCGTTGGAAAATTCATAGGAAGCAGTCATATAAGACCCGTAAAACAAAGCAGATGTCATTGCCTTGTCCTCACTATGGAGATGAGCATCACCCGACCGCAGATCTCCAACCCCACCAGTGCTGCGCTGCCCACCAGTGCCTGGAGACTCCATCCCAACACCTCAGGTTCTGCCTTCCGGCTTCAAATAATTTTTCCTCCTTTAAAGATGGTAAAATTTGCACAGAACTTAGAGCTGGAAGTTTACCCTGCACGTATTACCTGATTTTTCAGTAAAATCACAGAAACCTCAAACATATGCTTAGGTTCATTAACCAAACTCTCCCCAGACACCTTCTCCACTTCCACAACCCCAAGTCCTCTTCTGCCCCCACACTCCTGCAGAAGCACTGGCTATTCCTGCCACATTTTGGCAAAGTGACAACAACTGAGATATCAATGTCCCAGGCAAAGGCAGCCACAGCAGCAGAAGAAATAGGAGCGGTGACAGGAATGCTGAAAGAAAAGCTGGGTTTTGTTCATGTGGATTTTTAATGAAATAATCCAAGGAACATCAAGGTCAATAGAGGCTTGAAAGGGTGCACCCAGCACAGGTTGGATACTCCCGTTCACAATACCTGCCTGGGCGACGGAGCAAATTACGATTTGGCCTGTCCTGTAGATGTGGTTCTCACTACAGTGTCTTTTCTCCTCCGCTGAGGAGTTACAGTCCGTCCCACCAGACTCTTGGCACCTGCAGAGCTGCTGACCGAGCTCCACGGGGCACCCGCACCCCAGAACCGCGTCACCAAATAAGTACTCGGCGCTAATGGCGAGGGTGACCCAGAGGTGACACCAAGCAGCCAACAGCCAGCCTGGGGCCCCAAGGGAGGAGGACTTGCAGCACACCCCCTAAAGTAAAGAGAAAGCCAGGCTGGAGATGGTGCTACACCACCCAGCGCCATGGTGCAAGTGCTGGTGTTACTGGTGCCAGAGGAAGACCTGACCTTAACGTTTGGAGACTGAACAGATAACTACGTGCCCTGTAACTCCAAATTTAAGTAGCTCTGTGCTTAAAAATAAAGCTTAGCTAAATGTCCACGTCCCAACCTAATGAGCATAATAAATTGTGCTTCAATTTTTAAGCTTAGGGAAATTACAGACAGCGAAGGATGTTTCCCCCTCAGTAAGATGAGAAGGGAAGAAAGCAGGATGTGGATACTGTTGATGTTTCTGGGAGATCTGGGGGCTCGGGGTTGATTGGCAGTTGACAGTGTCCTTTCCGTGTCAGGAGAAGATAAGCCGGGAGCAGAACACTGCAGGCAGACGATAGCAGCCGTGCCCAGATCAAGGCTCGCAGGGGGCTGAGGCTGCGGAGCAGGAAAGATTTCCCGGAGAAAATGACTCGTGATGTTGAATGGTTCTGAAGTTTGTGGAAAGTGCCTTGAGCCTACTAAATAAAAACATGTCACTGAAATCATCTTCTCATCCCTACGGAAAACAGCTTTGTTTTAAATAGAAAGCAGTATCTCCCAAATTCAAGCCCAGGTACATTTCAAATGGAATTAAATTTGCCAAATAGCCAGTCCTCAGCCAACACGTACAACCCTAACCACTTAAACCCACACAAGTTTATTCTTGAAAAACATCATAAATCTTGCACCGCCTCCCCATAAACTACCCTCCATCAATAAAGGGACACAAAGTTCATTAAAAAAACAACAACAAAAATCAGTTTTAAAACAAAACAGTCACACACTGTCTTGAGGTTTACTTGGGAGTGTAAGTGACTGTAAGGACCTATAGATATTTAGGGGGTTTAGTTTGTTTTTTTTTAAAAAAAAGAGAACTTCAGTGTGAAGTTTTAAAGTAAAATCAAGCATTTTATTTGTAGACCCACACCACTGTACAGGGGTGCAGAGTACGTGCTGATAATTGCCAGATGAATCTGAAGGTCTCTATCACCTTTTGTATTTCTTTCCAAGGATGCTGTACACATTATTCTATTTTATTACAGTCCAGAAATTTGAACTAAATCTGATACCCCTTTACATGCACACGTAACCCTGCAAAATATCTTATTACCTGCACTCACCAAAACACACCAAAGGAATATTATTATCCTATTCTATACATGATATCAGAGATGCTGAGAGGGTCAGTGGTGTGTTCAAGGTTGTAATGATGTTTATAATAAACCAAAACGAAGTCCAACCCTTGCAGCTCCTCAGCCTCGTCCCATTCACTCAGCACACAGCTCTGCTCCCTGCTCTTCCTGGGGTCTGAGCTGTGTCAGATTTGGGATCTTCCCTTTCCTTTGACTTGATATTTCTGAGCTTTTCAAGGGAAGCAACAATTCGGATAATTCGAGTCCTAGCCCTGCAGAGTGCTCTGGAGCGAAGACGCCAGCTCTGCACCGCAGACCTGGGAGAGACAGGGAACTTGGGAAGGGGTTTGGTCGGCCCCAGGGATATAACTGCTTTCCTCTATCAAACATGTTCACCATTGCCAAAAGGACAAAGAAGGAGCCCCTAGCAGCTCCTCGGCCATACAAAGTACTACAAAATCTTGGTTGTTAAAGAAAATAAAGAGATGGAGAGTTTCCAAGCCTCAAGCAGGACCGGTCTCCCCCAGGCAGCTGGGGGTGGAGGGGCTGCGCATTTCAGACAGACCATCAAACTCATTTCTGTCTAATGGCACTATAATTTAGATATCAAGCCCAGGCCAATGAGGGCTCAGCAGCCACAATCACCGTGTTTTTAGCCAGCCAGCCAACCTAACACAGAAACCCTTCTGTAATCCCCTTTTCCTAGCACATTATCTTTAATCATAGGCATAATAGAGGTTCAATTTGAGCCCTCAGCTGCATTTTCTTCCTTATTATTCACAGTGATGTATTTTCCTCAGCAATAAACAATTTTCCCCCGTTCCGTTTTGCATTGATCTGCCTCAAAGTTCAAAGAGAGTCTTTTAAGGTTTTTATAGCTCTGCGTGGAAGCTCCTGGCCAGTAATGAAGATAGAAACTCGGGGCTTTTACCCAGAAAATTGAATTGCACAAAGCAACTGCCAGGAGAGCACCCGCTTTCTTTGTTCTCCTGCAGATAACATCCCTGGAAATCTGACAATTATTTGCAGGCATTTGCCAGCACCGTTTTTTCATCCAAGAGCCCAAATCCCACCATCAAGGGTTGCTCCGATGTGTGCTCTGGCTGCTCGGTCTGATGCTCAGTCTGTCCCACTCCCAGAGCGACGTGTCCACCAAAAGGCTTTGTTGCCAGAGGTCTGTGCTTTATCTCCTTCCTCTGGTGCCTTCTCCAGTACTTGCTGAAAAAGCAACCTCTTTAAGCAATATCAGTAGTCTCAACTGTTTAAAAAGAAAGTTGCCAAAACATGGAATTAATCCAGGCTGTGTAAATACACAGCTTCCCCTTAATTGACTCTTTAGATGCACCTGTGTCAATGCCGGCACCCCAGCGATGTATCAGCTTGCAAGACTGAAAGGTCTGCTCCCCCCTAGAGGCATCTGGGCTAACATTTCATAAATTACAATCATGTTTTCCTTTTCTGTTAATATTTTCATTCCAAAGGTCATTTACCACACACACACTCACTCACAAAACAGGGGAAGGTGGTGGAAGCTGCTTGATTCCCAGACTTGGGAATCACAGTCGCCTGATTAGTGATGCAAATCTACAACCTTACTACAAAGATATATTTATCTACAGCCAGCTCACTCACCTAGAAAAAGCTCTGCTCTTTAGATCTGCATGTGTATGAACACCCAGCCTACGGGACCAGGCGTGCGCCGCGTCTTTACATATCCCTGGAGGGGTTCAAGGCCAGGCTGGACGGGGCTTTGAGCAATCAAATCTAGTGGGAGGTGTCCCTGATCATGGCAGGGGGTTGGAACTAGCTGATCTTTAAGGTCCCTCCCAACCTAAACCATTCTATGATTCTATATATATTTGGATACTGAAGATATTATTTTTTCTGAAGCTTGAGTTGAGCACCTTCACCCTATGCTAAGGCAAGCAACCTCCGGTCACCAGCCTTGGAGAAGGCTTGCTCAGGAGGGTCACACGGGTGATCCGGGGAGCAGAAAAGACCAGGCTACACAGCAGCCATGGATCAGCAGCAAAAGAGGGACCCCAAAGGTGACCGGGGTACCGAGCCTGATCTATTGCCCCAGTGCAAACTGGGGTCTCTGACCAGGGATGCTCGAGCCCAGCACACCAGCCACTGCCTGAGCAGCGTTTGGGTGCAAACACCATTGTTTGAACACACACATCTGAAGGCCTTCCATGAACGGTTAATTCACTTTCTGAAACATCTAAGGAACAGAACAATTTCTCTTACTATTCTCATATTAGCCTGAGAAGGCTTGTATGCCCCATCCTAGAGGGTGTCAGATTAATATTAATTAAATAGCAGATTTAAGGTTATTTCTCATAATCACAGCTGTGATCTGAATTATTGCTTGATGATATTCCACTTTCATCTGCTTGCTGCTTTTGATTGATTATTTGCATTTGCTGGTTTATAACATCCATGTATTGCTTCAAACAGAGGCATCTTTTTGGATTCTAACCGCATTACATTCCGTGGTCAGATGATGGATTGGACTTTGGAGCATACCATAAACACCAGCCGGTTCTTGCCAGCGTGATATGTATCTATATTCCATATTCAGTGTATCCTGTATTCAATCATCCTTATATTCATTTCTCCTGATATTATTATTATTAGCCTTGGGGAACTTGTTTTATAGGCTATTTAGTTTGAATTAAGCATGTATGTCAGTCATTTCTTGTTTCTAAAAGAACAGAGATGATAAATGATTGGATTTACGCCCAGACTCAGCTTTGGACTAGTTTCCATCTTTACCTATATCTAAGTATTATTACTATTAGTTAAACAATGGCTGGACACTTTATCAAAACCTTCCCCACATGCATTTTCACAGGCTTTTCAGTAGATTCATTAGGCACAATTGGAAATGGCTTTTTCTTTTCACCAACTCTCTGGTTTAATCAGATATAGTCTCAAGAGAAAAAGGTCTTTTGCCATTTTTCCCCCCTGTCTGGCTCGCTGACACTTCCCAAAAATAAATTCGAGGAGTGATCAAGATATTGATCATATTTCAATCACGTTTCATCTTCATTTTGAGCTGTTTATACATTGAGACTTATTGAGGTTTTAATTTATTTTTTCTCAATTAACACACCTGGTCATCTATAGAAACAAGCAGACGTGTAGACACTCTGGATAACACGATCAAATGCGTGTACTGTTGGCGTAAATTGATATGCACTGAGTCAAAGGACGACGTGTGGAAGTTATAATGAAATATTCAGACGTTCCCCCACACTCCTCTTGATGAAGCTTTGCTAGATTTTAATCCTTTCTCCCCTTCCCACAAGGTTTGTGGCAAACCATGCCTCAGATGACACGACGCTCAAATTGCTCCCCATCATCCCCGTACTTTCGCCGCCCACAACTGACTCACAGAACAGTCCCAGGGGCTCTCTCGGGTAGCTGCCGTCCTTTGAGAGGGGGTGAACACGCTGCTGCCGGCAGCTCTGCATCCCTTGGGAGAAGGGGTGAGTCGCCGTACCCTGGTTTGGCTCAAAGCCCACAGATCCTTCCAACGCCACTGAGAACGGTCACGATGCAGACCGAGAACACGGGGAACATCCCTCTTCTGCTCTTTCCCTGGTTACTACCCAAACTCAGTGACTTCTATTCACTATTATATTTATTAACAATAGATATTTACTATCTATTTATCCACACAGAGCTTTACAGGGCGCTATCCATGGGGGTTTTTTCTGCCTTTTTGCCTCAGGTTTCCAACTCACACTAAAAATCACAACAATGCATTTACAACACCCCCACTTTCTGGAGGCATTTGCTGTAACGACAGCCCTTTGACTTCACCAGCGCGGTTGTGTCACATTCCATCGGACAAAGCTATACGTTAGTCATCCACGGATCTCCGGGAAGAGAAGCGAGCAGCCTAATGCGCAGAAGCGGATTATGAAACTGTTCTGTCACTTCTGCACTGGAAGATTAAAAGCTGTCAAATGATTATCATCATGGAAATGGGTTCTCGAACAAGGTGAAGACTAGAAACAGCTGGGACACCACCACCGGAGCTGAACATTGCTAAAACCAGCAGCCTATCTTCTTTCTCTATCATTTCTACGTACGCCTCCAGCTACCAGACCAGAAATTAAGGCAGGGAAACCTTAAATCAGGTACAATTTTCCAGACAGTTTTCCTCAGCCTTCAGCATGCAATAGACAGGATATTTAGGAGGGAAGGGCAGACAAAGTCTTATGCCTTCAAATCTGGTTAGAAAGCAAAGCATGTGTGAGCCAAAACATGAACAGAAGAGAAAAATATCAGCACCCACAACCAGAGGCTGTGCCTGAAAATACTACAAACGATTTAAATGACAATTCTTTCTCTCTCCAACTCTGTAAGTAGCCTATCTAAGCAAAATGAACGCCCACGCACTGGCAGAACGTCTTTAAATCAAAGGAATAAAAAAAGAACGCAAGAAGTAGTCAGCAATGCGCACTGCCGGCCGCCTGATGTAAAAGCGGGCATCCCTTGGTGGCACACTGCGATGTGACCCTTGGACTTCGCCGGGGACTTAGTCAATGTCCCTGCAGCCAAATCCATCAAGCGATGACTCAGAAATGGCTCTGAGAGCAGAGACATCCTTGCGGATAGGGCTGCAGGAGGACGAGGCATAATGCATTCTTTCCATTTAATCCTTGCTAGCGTAAGCAGGCTGTAGGACTCAACTTATTATGGCAGATTTTAAGAAAAATAAAATCCTTTAGCCACCAGAGAAGCAATATTTGTCCCTGTGTATTGTGCCTGCATCCTGCTGTAGATACTCACACGTGCGTACGCCCATGCCCAACACGGTGTGGGCTGAGCAGGAGCGTGCAGGGGATGCGAGTTAAGATGAATTCTGCTTCTGTCCCATTAGCCTGCCAGTACCCTGACGGCAGAGACACTCGCCAAGAGTCCTGGTTCATCGGGTCATCAAGAGCATGGGCTTTAGGACAGAGGGGAGGAAGAAGGCAGGGGGGTGAAGTTATTTTTATGCCTGACCTTTCTCAGAAGGTCAGGAGTTAGGTTTTTTTTTTTCTCTTTAAAGATCCAGGTCTTGATCTCAGAAACAGCCTTCCTGAAATGCTGCAGCACTGAGAGACAGCATCTGCAGGTACCCACGCTCGTAGGGTAAGGACACCCCAAGTGGCACAGGCAGATCCCTGTTCAGTACAAAAATCATTATTTGTAGTAGCATAAAGTCATGAACAGGCAGTGACAGACCTAACTAGAATTTCTCATCAGCTCTTACGGACGTATTTTTGGATTTGGTTGTACCACTATCCACACCATCCCTGGAAACAGCACCACCCGTAGCTCCAGTGTCACCCCGGACACCACTGAACCCCATTTCAAGTAAGAAACTCCTCATGTGAGGTCATCAGCAGACAAAAGACACCAAGATTTTGGCGCAGCTCTTCCTGCCAAGCTGGAGAAGGGCAAGGTCTGTGGGGGAAACAGTACGTCTACCCAGGGCCTGCAGCCTGCTCTTATGAGCTTTATTTAAAGTACACAGATATATAAAACATCTCATGAATTCCTGGGATTCACAGTGGGAGCTTCTAATAAGTGAGCACTCAGGAACACTATCAAAAAGTTAGGACTCTTAAACCAACATTCACGCTGGGCACCTGATTTATAAATTTACTGTTTACAACCACAATAAAAGCAGAGCCAGCTCACTTCCCCAGCCAGGGGCATACCTCGTGGCAGGAACAACCTACCTGCCCAGGCACTCACTACAGTTAGCCAACAGGTACACCTTAAATATTAGTCAGATCAATAACGCTTTAATCAAGCTTAATATTTTCATTAGCAAGGAACAAGCCACAGCACTTCACACTCCACAGAGTTTTGAAGTGTATTCACATTTTTACCCTGAACACGGCAGATGCAGAAGAAAAGACCCTCCTGAGCTAGAGAGCCCAAAGTTTCCACAGTGGGGCAGGACACAAAGCCAATCCATTCAGCTTGGTTCTTCAGCGTGCTCCGTGCTTCAAAGGGGGATAATACAACTGAAAACCACCGACATCCCTGCTTGGATATCCATAGAGGGAAGCAGGAGATAGGTGAATGTTGTTACACATTCCAGTTGACCTGCTTAGTGTCCCACATGGTTTGCAAAAGGTGTTTTCAACAAATAGTATTAACTCACTTTGTTTCCTACAAGATACTGATTTCCAATATTTTTAACAAGTCCTTTGAAACGCCCCGTGATGTGTGTATTTATTGCTTGACTGGGTCTGAGGTCTCAGGTGCAAAAGGCTGCCTGGGGCTACACACTTCTCTCCACCGCAAACTCGATTAAAGGAAAAGAGCAGACCCATCACAGAGGAGCAATTTTACTGTTACAAGAAACAAACTGTTTGAATGAGAGAGGAGCAGGATTTTCTCTCTTTTGCCGTATACATCTCCAAACGTTCAATTGCCGCCGATAGTTCAGCAGGAAAATATTGATTATAAGAAGATTTTTTTTCTCAAATGAGCCTTTAACTTGGCAGACCTAAAAGCCACATTATTCTCTGCACTCCCAACTGAACTTGGCTGTGTTCTTTCCTTTGAAATGAGCTCTCTTCCATGCAAAATCTGCCACGCTGCTTTATTTATTATTGACCCGTCACAGTTTGGAAACATAGCTTAAAATAAATGAGCCTGAATGCCATGGTTGTAGAGTTATTAAATTGTCTGGCATTGAGGAAATTGCTTTTCATAAACATCCTGAGACCCTATGGCTTTTTTTTTCCTTAAAGTGTTTAATACAGTGAGAGTCCAAGTTAATCTGAATCAGTCTGCAGAGTGAATTGCTAATGACAAGGGAAGATGTATTATTGTTCAATATTGAAAAATTGAAGTTAGTGGACAGAGCAAAGAAAGGAGTATCACAATACACAAATCGTATCCTTTCTACTCACTGTCACTTGATGCACCAGTTAATCAGTGAAAGAGAATGCTTCCTTCTTCTCAGTAGGCGAGAGCGCATCGAGGATGTTCATTTCAGGTCTCCTCCATCATGGATCCCAAACCTCACTGCCAATACCAGCACCCTTTTGCAGACCCTGCCAACACGGATATAACAGGTGAACCAAAAAAAAAACCCACAAGAATGCTTTCCACATTACTGTACGCAGCCTTAGAAGTGTACAATAAATACTGTGCAGTAGTTAATTCCTTATTTAGTATCTTCCCTTGGCAGCACTCAGGCACGCCCTTTCTGTGCCAGCCTTGTCTTAGGTGCTCCAGTCTGTCCCAGTTTGTCTGGAAAGCCAGATACATCTTCCAGTGGGTTGGTGAATCTGTTTCCTATCCACACACCTAATGCTCCTTAACAGCCTTAGAGGTATTGCAGGTTTGAAGGGGCTCTGGAGTCTGACCACTTCTCCAGCCTGACATGGAGATGCAGGAGCAGAACCACCCGCCCCCTCTGCACCTTCTCCCTAAACAGGGCTCAGGGGGAAGATGGAATACCATCACCCTTCTTATCTGTAATAATCAGCGTGACACCAGGGAGGGCTCCCTGGAGATGCCTTTGCATCACGTCTGAAAGGAGAGATGAAATTTCCTGTCCTCATCCCACTCGGAGACCCAGCAGGACAAAGGGATGAAAAACAGCAGCTGAAAGCACAAAAAAACCCTGGAGGGTCCCAGGTTCATTTAACTTGTGAGTTTGCACCTACATGATGCTGACATGAGGCCACCACCCCCCCATCTCTTTATGAGATGCAAAACCTGAGTGAATCCTTTGTCAATAACGAATTCCTGTTTGCAATACCTCTAAATTGAGGAAAATGAGTATTTCTTTTTCCTCTAGGAAAAGCAGCGCGGTACCCCGATCGGGGTTGCTACGCAACCGCCTCCTGCACATGGCTGATAACACTCAGGGCATTATTTCCCCGCCTGACTGCGCCGTCAGAACAAAGCCCAGCTAATGAAGCTTTCAAATGCTCTTGGTCCTGCCTTTGATGGTTCAACACGGGTTTTACTTGCGTGTATGTGACAGTTACAGCAGCAACTCGACGTCCCCTCCAGCCAGGGATGTCTCTGCAGCCGGACGGAGGAAACACCCGATGGAGAGCGATGGACATGAGCGGAGAACAGCAAAATGCCCAAAAGATACAGCCAGCCTCCGAAACAGAGGGCAGCCACACATGCCACGAAACAAGGCAGCAATGACGAGGCCCTCAAGCATGAAGCCATTGGCATTGCAGACCAAGCCAGACGTCCTCCGGTGCCCATTTATCCACCAGACCAACACCCTTATCACAGTGCGGGTGCTGCCCACCTGCCTGTGGGTGCAGGTACAGCAAGGCTAACGGGTACGGCAAGGCTAAACCCCCCCACTGGCATACGCCAGAAGGGACAGGACAAAGAGGACTCTCCAGGTTAAGCAGGTCCTGTCCCTTGAAGCACTTATAGATTTTATTTTTTTTTTAAATGATCTGTTGGAATAAGTTTGCCTGTGATTTTCTTACACAGCACATGTAAGCAAACATGTAGGCATAGCTGGCACAGCCAGCATTGACAAGAAGCACCATCTTCCCCCCCAGATATCTTCGTCCCTCCGTAATGGCAGTTACACCCCCCTGTAACGGCAGACAGCTGATGCAGTCCCATTTTGTAACTGGGACAGTCTCTCCCTCCATCACTGCTGGATCTGCCCTTCGTGGGTTCAGTCACAGGGACAGCCCCAGTTCTCGGAGAGGACACAGAGTTACCCTCCTCATCTTCGTGCTGATGGCCAGTGCTGGTTTCTTCTTCCATAGCAGATCTACCCTTCACCAGTTCGGTTCACAGGACAGCAAAATACAGTGAAACGGAGAGCATCTCCTTGGCCCTCCAGTGCCCTGTCTACCTAATGGGATCACCTTAAATACATGTGTGGATGCCACCCAGTCCTGGACGACAATGCAGTGAGGACGGGCTGACAGCACGCTCAGGGTGAGCTCACCAGCACACACAGACGTACCTCAAAAGCTTAAAGAGGGACAAATCCAAGTAGATGAATGCTTTCTAGACAGCATGTGAGTCCAAGTGTTGTTTTCAGTAGGAAGCTACCACGGACTAAGCCAGCACCCTGACTATTTGACGCACCAGTGCTATTTCAGCACGCTGGGGACGTGCTGGTGCAGCCCAAGAGACGCCAGCGTAAGGCAAGTTCCTGCAAAACTGCAGCTGCAGGAGAGTTATTCAAACTCCTTTCCTATGTGAGCAACCGGTAGCAAGTACTGATTACCTGGAAGAAGAACTGGGGACAAGTTCTTCCCACCCCAGGGGGCTGGGAGGACTGGAAGCACATCCATCCTTGGGCGGCAAAGCGGCACGAGGAGCAGCAGCTGGGGAGCCGGAGCAGGCAACATCTGCCAGCCATAAGACAAGCCGAGGGATTAATCTGGCTCTCAAAGACGTAAGTTCTGCAAACAACCGGATAGGAGGCACAAGAGGGTGCGGCACCAGGGGAATCCAGCCCCCCCCCCCCCCCCCTGTTATAAACAA
>VXBO01000501.1:1136389-1168569 GCA_013400135.1 Rhinoptilus africanus
CCCCCGGTTATAATAACACAACCCACCTGGCTGCTCACCCACCGGGACTCTGCCTCGCTGGGCTGAGCCAGAGAAAGCACAGTGCGAGGGCTTTTTGTTAGAGACAAAATTACCTAACAAGAGACAATTATGTGACATTACCATTAAAAGCAGCGTGTAAAAAAAAAAAAGCTGTGTATCCTGATGTCTACAAAGCCCTTTCTCTACTACAGTACTAAATAGGTCTCATTTAGCCCATTTGTCCTGTCCCAGCCAGGCAAAGTTAAAGTAGGGTTGATCGATTTGTTAATTACAGTAATTTTATCTTAAATACAGACAGCTGAGTGTTCATCAAGTCACAAATTCGCCTGTTACTGAGAGACCTCCCCCCTGCTAAATAATTAGGGATAATAAGTGGCTCATAATAAATGCAACCCACAACAAGGCGCTCCGAGAGTGCAGCGCAGAATCAGGAGGGCTATTAGGGAACCCCCAGGTCTGTTTCTCCTTTTGAAGACAACAATGCAATATCTTTAATTGTCTCTCTTGAAACCCTGAGCCAGCTCTGCTGGTTTGTTATAAGTGAAAGGCAATTACTCCACTTTCTGACTGCCTCTTGTGTCCAGAGAAGGCCTACTACGGAGTCATCAGCAGAGATAAGAGCGACTTTCTCCGCCTGCACCGACTCGGCACATAGAGAGCACTGCGACAGGAGGTAACACAGGTGGGTTATCTATAACCATGCCCCTCGGGGCTTTTAAAACTCTAGGTCAGGCTCAAAAGATTCAGTTTCAACACACGCGTGGACCAACATGAAATACGTTCGGCACTGAAGGATCACGTCACCCTCTTGGCACAGAAAGGGCAAGCTGGCAAAAGCCATAGGCAAGGGAAACCAGCCTTTGGTTTTCAGCCTGGAAAGGACGGGGAACCACTGCAGCAGGTTTCCACCGCAGCCCACCAAGAACAAGGTTTGGGATAAGCAAGGAGAGAACTGAATCTCTTCCAACCGCTGCAAAACAAGCAAAAACCCAAAAAAAACCCCACAGGTACACCTACACCCTCCATATCCGTTGGTATTTTTCCTTTTTCCTCCTTTATCCTCTAGTTAATTACTCCTTCAGCTTCTCTAGCCAGAGAAATAGGAACAGACAAGAGGGTCAGAAAGGTGAAAACATCACTACTTGAAGTTCCCTTCCCAGATTAAGGATACAAGGAATTCCTTCTCACCCTTGCCTTCTTTAGGTCAGCCCTTGGATAGAGCTGGATAATAGAACACGAAGTGGGGAAGAAAGCTGCAGCCCCTTGAGGTCAGTGGATCCTGCCAGGTCCAGGCGCTGGGGAGCAGCTCCTCGGGAGGTGAGGTCACCCCTTCGCCCGGACAGGGAGGCGCTGGGAAGGGACAGCCAACACAAAGCTGCTTCGACAAAGAAAGCGTTTGTCACCACACACACACAAATCCATACAAGCCCGAGCTCGTAGGGAGTAGAAATGGCCAGGGAAGACTACAGGGACTCATCCCGACACAACCATTTCCAAGCTCATAAGTCAGTGCAGCTGCATGTTTTGTTTTGTTTATTTTTTTTTTTTCCTAGCAACTTAAAATGTCGAACTACAGCCTCTTTTTTTCTCCCCCCAAGGTGCAGACATGTGCAACCCTCAAGCGCAATCAAGACCAGGCAGGATTTGAAGAGACCTTGAAAGTTGCCTTCTCTCAGCCGACAGAAACACAGATGTCATTTGTCTTGTTTCCAACACCGGGGAGTGCACTAGAGGAAAGGAACAGACTTCATCAAATGCAACTGCATTTTGTTTACAACAGTATTTGCCATCGTTTACTTTCTGTGCTCCAGGAAGTGTATTTCCAGCATTTCCCTCCAAGGGTTGAAGCTTCATTTGTTCTTAGGAAGATTTTTTTTTCTGTAAAGATTTTTTTTCCCCCCCCCGAAGCAATTTTTTTTTTTTTTTTTAGATATGGCATTTCAGTTCCACTCCATCCACCAATATGTTCAACCAGCATTTGCAAGGTTCTTTTATGCTGTGCCCCATTATCTCAGCACACCCGACTTTAAGTTGTGTTCAGAATAAATCCTGGGCTTTTGCTCTGTGCCGGGGAGATAGCCGTGTAAGGATCAATCAAAAAATGCCCTTGGGGATGGGAGAGATTAGCACTTTGATACTACTGAAGATGAATGGGCGAAATGAGTTTGATAAACTGGTGTTTTCCTCAGATAATTGCTCTGAAAGCTTTCTAAAGCTGCTTGGATCCTCCTCCCTTTCCCTTTGTTTCTGGATAGAGCAGCACGTCTTGCTTCTCTCTCAGTAGCACTGGACAGGCTGCTGCTGCTCTTACTGTTTTTAAGCAAATGGCAGTGGATTTATGCCACATTTCATCACTGACTATTGAACACCAAAATATTAGTCATAATTTACCAGAGATCTGGGATGGATTCCTGTTGTTCTTGGCCAGTCCTGCCAGCAAGTGCATCACCAAGCGTGGGACCTAGGAGGTAGGTACGGGACTTCCCATGGGAGATGGCCATCTTTCCTCAGGCTTAAATATTTAACGGCTGCTCTTCTTCCTTCAGAAGTCACTAATCCTTGGTGCTGGCAAACTATAACCAACACTGACCTCCTCTTCCTCCTCCTGGATCCTTCTTTCACAGCAAATCCCTAGGATCCTCTGAAGAGGAACTTATCCTGAAGCCATAACAGGGAACTCTTGCCACGCTCACTTAGAATCATAGAGTCGGTGAGGTTGGAAGGGACCTTTAAGGTGATCAAGACCAACCATTAACCCCCCCTGACAAAAACCCCTTCTAAACCATGTCCCTCAGCACCTCATCTACCCTTTTCTTAAACACCTCCAGGGGTGGGGAATCCACCCCCTCCCTGGGCAGCCTCTTCCAATGGTTAATAACCCTTTCCGTGAAAAAATGTTTCCTGATATCCAATCTAAACCTGCCCTGACACAACTTGAACCCGTTTCCTCTTGTCCTATCCCTTGTCCCCAGGGAGAAGAGCTCAGCCCCCATCTCTCTGCCCCCTCCTTTCAGGGAGTTGTAGAGGGGGATGAGGGCTCCCCTCAGCCTCCTCTTCTCCAGGCTGAACAACCCTAGTTCCCTCAGTCGTTCCTCGTAAGGTTTGTCCTCCAGACCCCTCACCAGCTCCGTAGCCCTTCTCTGGACACGCTCCAACACCTCAATGTCCTTCTTTGAGTGAGGGGCCCAAAACTGAAGGCAGCACTCGAGGGGGGGCCTCCCCAGTGCCCAGTACAGGGGGATGATCCCTTCCCTAGTCCGGCTCACCACACTGTTCCTGATACAGGCCAGGATGCTGTTGGCCACCAACACCCCCAGGGCCCTTTCTGGCGGGCAGCTTTCGAGCCACTCTTCCCCAAGCCTGTAGCGCTCCAGGCACATCCTTCTTCAGGCACGAGGCAAATCCTGCTGGCATTCACAGATGCGATGCCATTTACCATGCTAACTTATTCTCGTCCACTAATGAAATCGAAGCCAAGAGATTTTACTAGATTTTTATTGTTTCATTGAATAAATGAATTTTAAATACAGAATTCATAATTTGTAAAAACAGTTATTAAAAGCCAGCATTCAGAAGTAGGTTGCACATCAGCGACTGGTACAAAGATAGGAAAGAAAAATAAAAAAGTATATTCATCATCTGGAAAGAGATGATTTTTCTTTTATGTTTCTTTTCGTATTTAAGAACTGATATTTGTCTCATCAGATCTCACCCCAACTTTGTTTATCACAGCACTGATTCATATTATTTGGTGATCAAAAAACCACTTGTTTGCTCACAGAAGCAGTGATGTAGCGTTTCCCCCTCGTACGTATGTAAGCCAGTATGTTTAATAAAACATCCGGTATATGAAAGGTGGAAAAACTGCAGCATTATATGATTTGCAGGGATGCAATTTAGGTCACAGAGCAACTCTGAGCAGTCACAGGTTATTCTGTCTCTCCCGCCAATACCTTTGTGAATTAGGCATTTCTTACCATATTATGTCTCTGGCATTTGCCCTTTGTTAAGCTCCTTCACTGCAACAAAGATTTCCAGGAGGGACAAGTGAATAGGTACCTTTAAGGCCTGATTTTAGAGCAGCCTGAGCTTTCAAGAGCATCCAATCTCAAGGATAAGAATCAGGCCCTTTTAGGCACAGTTTAAGCCCTATAAAACTGAGGCACCTCAAGAAGTCTTGACATTGGGGTTCTGGTTTCGGGTTGGAAGGTGGGGTTTTCTATTACGGGTTCTTAAAAAGACAGCTATGAAGAGGATTCCACCAGTCAGTGCATCTGCATCATCCCAACCAAGAAAAGCAGACAGACTCTCTAATATATGCATCATTTCAAAACATCAGCACCATGCGCGCAGTATTCACAACAGCTCAGAAAGGATATGGACTATGGCTCACCTGTTCCTCAAGGATCTTAATCACCAAGACAATTTAACCTCACAGACGAACCACAGAATGAAGTGCCCTTAGAACAGAAACTAGGACTTGGAGATAATGAATAGGGATAGCTACACATCAGCCTGGAGGAAAAAAAAACAGAGGAGGGAAAGTTCAGACTGCAATGGAAACAAATTCAGCTAAACAACAGAAGTAATACTGGAGATTGTCGCTAGTGCAGCTAGGACTTGGCAAATGAAATACTTTGAGTATACACTTGCAGGGCAGCCCTGCTTCTGCCATGTGAATAAATATCCAACAGCATTTAAAAACAGTATATAAAAAAAAAAGATGTCAGGATTTTCAGAAACAGTGCACGTTCCACCCCATGTAACTGCATAGTAGGTTCCCTCACGTGAGGTATTTCAGCATCACTGGAAAGGAAGATCACACTTCTGCACTCCTCTCCCACAAGCAGTCTTGTTTGAGCTGATGTTGTACAACGACTGTGCAGCGATGTGAGATGCAAACCTTCCTCTCCACCCTCGTCTCCTCAGAACACAGTGACCACACTGCATTGTGCGGAATAAAAACGTGCCGTCAGGGCGGTGAAGGCTCAGTTTGGTACCCACTATGCAACCAGATACAGCCATGGACCTCTTCTTTCAGCCACTGCACATCTTGGTTGTGACTGTGTTTAACAGACATGTTCACACCGTCTTCCAAAAGGAAGTTTAGTTCGTGTGGCCAGGTCAGGTTACTAACCTCAAATTAACTTCAGAGTATTTCCTCGGTTATCCACTGAGATAGAGGTGGTCCAGCAAAGTAAATGCATGTTCTACCATCATCAACGGCAACCTGTACATTGTGCATTACCAGCAAAGCTATATGGGACAAGCATCTCTCCTATCAAACCGTACACTTGAAAGGCTGTTCTCCATCCCATACATTTTTCCAAGGAAAGTTTTCCTGTTTTGCATATGTGTTGCATAACTGTAGTCATTAAATTCAGGAAGTTGGCTTCAGATCCCATCTGGCCTTTTTGGAAGCATCCTTTTTCACTTTTCCAAAAAAAATATAACAGCATCAGGTTAGTGAAAGCCAGGTTCACAGCTTCTTCTGGTGATGTGCCACAGTCAGCAGCGGACCTTACCAAGGAGACCTCATTAGTACCGCTGCAGCATTCGACTGTCTCTTCTCCAAAACGTGGATGCGATCGAAAGAAAGCAAATCCAGAAGAAACAGATGTCTTCTACCACCTTCAAGACGACATTTCTCCTCTTATGTTCCATCTTTTCTGCAGTCTCTGTAGCTTTGATTGCAGAGTTCGGTTTGGGGAGGCTATTTTGTTTACAAGTGATTATACCCCCCGCAAATTCTGCTACATAATAAGGGATGCTTGTTATCAACAGCCCTGTTAGCACGTAGGCTCACGTACTCTCCCATGGAAGTAGTAAATAAAGCTCCTTTTCCTTCAGACACAAGCATTGTCCTGTCTGTGATTATACCAGGAACATCTCTATAGCTTTTCCATGTCTTTCAAAAACTTCCACCAAATGCTTTGTTTGGCTCGTGCTTTCCTTAGAACATCCGAGGGTAAGACGGGTTTTGCTTAATTATCCACTCAGCATGGGGATTGATGTGGTACAAGTCCAAGAGGTAAGTGTCTGGGTCCAGGCAACGTTCACCTACCAAAACAAGAGATTCAGAAAAAAAGCATTTCTTATATCTTTAGTCCTATAGTTGCTAGATGGAGTTTTCCACCTCCTAAAAAATGGTATTTTTTCACATTCATTTCAATATCACAGCCATTCAGAAAAGTTTCCACAAATCTAGAAAGTCCTAATTATTTATGTTAAAAATGAATGTATGTTTCTTAAAACTATACTAAGCCCAAGCTTTGGCCTTTGTGGAGAGCTACTCTAACTTTAATACCCAATAACTTTAGCACTTGAAAACCATCATGAAACATATTAGTGAGAAATCCAGAGACTGAATCCTTTCCTATGCTTTTCTTCTATGGATGGTGCTATGAGAATTACTAAGAGGCAGCCAAAGCACTCCAGCGACCGACAGTCTCCATAACCACCTCTAACAGAGCTAAGAATTCCTTTCCATTGTCAGACCCCCCTAACCTGCTGCTGCAATCATGTTATTCAAGTCTCTTCTCCATCTGATGACATTACCCTGTTGATGAGTGGAAATCAGTTACTAACAAACATAAACAACTTGTTCAACTGTATGGTTTGAGAAGCTTCCACCCCCGGTTGTCAGAGAGCTGATGAAGGCAGAGAGAATCCACACCTGGAGCTGCCCACTGTTAGTACAGATGCCATGTGCCAGCACACTGTACTCACTTAGAGCCCAGAAAAGAAGCACACAATTAAAAGCCTATAGTGGGACAGGATGAAGTTGCCCTTTACTTAGACAAGTGTAGTTTATGGTTTTCAGCTCTGTGCTTAATTCCAAGCATGAATCTTTATCATTGAGGGAACAGGGAATTTGACATGGTACATTTAACAGAACAGGAGGTTGGTTTGTTTTTAAGATGGACAGGGCTGTGCAATGTCTCTATCCTCAAGACTTTTGGACTCTTGAGTTTCTACCGTTCTTGACAGGCAGCTTCTGAATAAGATCCACTAGTGTTGTGCATTTTTGGAAGTACAGGCTTCAACCTTCCCACATACGTACACGATCAAGGCTTTGCAGTGATGTGTGGAAGACACAGGAGCTTTGAGAGGTACTCTTTGCTGTGGATGAAGTTAATCCGCACTTGTTCACCTGTCGTTTAACTTTTGGACCCCCCTCCAAATCTCACTCTTTTGTTTTTAACTCCATCCTAAGACAGGTTAAGCAAAAAACCCTGGATATCAGAGTCCTGACTTTCAGTTACCAACCAGACTTACCAATATTGCCTCCCACTTCATACAGGAGCAAGTTTGTGCACTCCGTTGAGCTGTTACTGCAGAAATAAAAACACATTGAAGTTAATAAAGCTCTGTAAAATTAAGGTTATGTAGTTTAATAATATTTCCTCTCAAAAACCTGCTTATAGTTCAGCAACGGTCAAGGATGCTACAAGGCCATGGTACAGAGACCTTGCTGATCTTCCTGAACAGCGCAGCTGTTGAAAGCGACAGCCAAAATTGAAAAAAAGAAAATAAGTTAGATATTCCTCACTGTCAGCAAGAAGCATATTTTACGCAAACATTACCTTTTCAATAGTAAGATAACGGGCATAAATACCAAAGTTCATTGGCAGCTTTTCTCTAGAACTGATGGCCTGTTCAAGAGAAGCTCATCAGCAGGAAGACTTCAGCAGCTGTACTGCTCCTTAGTGAGATACTAGTTCCCAGCTGACCCACGTTCAACTAACATCCCACCTACCCTCCTTGTCTAGACATATCCTGCCCAGGGACACAGTTAGGAGATGCACTAACACCTACTAAATACAGTCTGCAGGAATGGTGACAGAGGGAGCAGGAAATCTTTTGTTCATTTTTTTTTTAAATTATTTCAGCAATTGACCACTGGGCCATAGGAGAGGATTGCAGGGCCAACGCTATTGCACTTTCCCTTCCCTCCAGCAAGGCTGCTAAAATTCACATACCATCCAGCAAACCCTAGGGGACTACCTGAGCACAGGGATGGAACCACTCCATTCACCTTTGCTTGCCCCATCCCATGCACAATTTCCAAAGCTGAGAGTAGAGGAGCGGTGAACAGTGTTTTAACAGCTCACTGTGCCACCACCACATCAGCTCTGCCAGAAGACAGAAGCCAGCAACTAGACCACCTGGTTGGTTGTTGTTTTCTGGGGTTTGTTTTTTTCTAAAAGCAGAGAAAAAGCCATTTACCACTTGAGGAGGTTGACAGTGTTAACAATATTCCAACCATTCTGGCACAGGTTCTTTTGAAACTGCCTCAAGACGTCAGCAACTCTGGTTGCGTTGTTCAAATGCACCTCCAGCGAATCCTTCAGGAGGAGCGAGGCATGGACTTTCACAGTCTTGGAAGGCTGAACAAGGCAGGTAGAGAGGAAAAAAGAAGAAAGTGCTTAAAGAAAGACTTTGTTATGAGCTAAAACATCCAGTTTTAAAATAGACTGGAGAGTGTGAAAAGTTAAACCTCTCCAGCCAGCTGTTCAGAGAATTTAGGTTTGTTTCTTATCCCACACATGCTACAGATGGGGAGCTTTTAGAGGTGAGCGTTATAAACAAATCATCTGTGTTCGGATGCTGTGGCTGGGGAGAAAAGCATCGCTCTGTATCAGCATGCACTGGTGCTCTCTGCTGTTCAAATACAGCACTGGCACTATAACCAACAAACTGATGAAACCAGGACTTGTCAGAATAAATCCTGACAAACTGGTTTGCACAGGTCTGATAGACTTCTCTAGAATTCATTTAAACTACCAAAAAAGGAGTTTAGACAGCTGAATTGCAGACTACTGAACTTCAGAAAGGTAGTTTCAAAATAGGAAGAGCAGAGTTCGAGTGCTATTTTCTCAAGATTGTTTCCATCAGCTCCTTCGTGAAGTAACTTCCCAGAACTTTTGCGGAGAACGCTGAACCATTCTAACGGGGGCTGATCTGCAGAAAGTGAATTTTGCAATACTGAACCTTCTGCAAAAACAGCGCTGAGCACCAAGACCATTAGGAAGTAGCATTAGCACTGTTCTAGGCATTGGGTCGTCTGTTTGCCTACACAGTAGCTGCCCTCTCTGAAATGTGGGCACCTTCAAGTGACATGCAGCCTTAACCAGCCAAATTTTAGGCAGACAGACATTTCAGGCGCCCAAGTGGTATAGAAAGGGGAATGTACTGACTTGCGAGAACACAAACTTTCCTTCAGGTATGCAGATTTAAGCTTTCAGCGCATTACTTCTAACTGTGGACTCCACGTAGCTCGTGTCCTTAGAGATCCCAGTTGCAGCACCAGTGCTGTGCAATACTTAACATCCAGGACTGCAAGATGTAACCAAGCTGCCACAGACCTACACTTCCTCAACTAACAGTGGCAACCAAAAAAAAGTAGAATGGTTCCAAGGATCTTTTCCCAACTTCAGTACACAAATAGACCCGATAGTAACATCTGTTTAAAAAAAAAATCTCAGTCTGCCCTGACACAAGGAGGAGGAGAGCCATTTCATTTATCAGGGAAGTTAATTTTCTCCTTTTAAGTGGCAAGAACCTTGTCCTCAAGCCTGCCAATACAGATCAGCAGCAGCATGGAGCAAAAAGAAAATGAGACACAAAAATGTAATCTTACACTACAGTAACAGCCTCAACTTTTGCTTTAAGTTCATGAAAATAAGTCTGCCTTTATCACGGCAGACACATCTGTCTAAACACATAGAGCATCTACAGCCACGTGAATTCTGCTCTTCACACAAGGTAGAGATCAGCATTTATGCCTCTGGTCTCTTCCCCCTTCTCCTGCAACAAAGCAGCATCTTAACCGAGCGTTTTGTACCCTGAAATTTATTTAGTGCACTTGCTGCTGGGATAGGTGTTTGCCACACGCTGGCCAAAAGGGCCTGGGAAGCTGTTTCTCATACGTTTGCAGATTTTTCTCCCTCTTGCTCCATAAGGAGCAACACTCCTCTCAGTTCTTCCAAGTTCTCATGCAAACATGCACAATGAGAAATTATTTGCCACTGTTACGAAAATGCCCAGTTTTTCCAGGCCCTAACTCACCTCTGTCTGGTTCTTTTCCACTTTGTCTTTATCAGCGTGAATCTTCCGCAACAGATTTTTAATTCGCTTGTCGCAGAACTGGTACCTTTTGCTATTGCTCTCATTCAGCTTTCTCACTTGAGCGACCAGAAAAGAGGAAACCTGGGAAAGGAAGAAGGTAGGAATTAAATCAAGCACAGATAAGCACGCCATTTAAGAACCTAAACATCACTTTATGAAGGTCTTTGAGTAGACAAAACACCCATACACCTTAAAAACAGGTAGTCTTGGAACTCAGCCAGAGGCTTTGCCTACAGACATTAAACTCTCCTGAAATTTCCAAGACTATCCCTTCCCCTATTCCAGTTCTGGGCAGACCAAGACACTGCTGCACCATATTGCAAAACACCTGCGCAACTTACCGTCCAGAGCAAATCCTGGTAATGGATCATCATCCGCACGACATCAGCTGCCCCCTCTGCCAGCTGTTTCTCCTTTCCTTCAGGGATCTTATTTGGCAGCCCCTTGTGCATGAAGAGGTTTGGGGCCATGACCGTGGAAACGTTCCAGAGGTTCATTTTGTTGTTGTTCTCCCTGGCAACCACTTTGCTGAGAAATTCAAGTAGAGCCTAAACAGAGAGCAAGAGACTTAAGACAGGCATTGCTAATAGTCCTCAGGAAACTACTGTGGCAATTGCTGGAGAGATCATTTAATTAGCTTTTTTTCTTGATCTCCGTGAGCAAGTCCTATTTCTCCAATCAGGAAGTTCAGCAACCAGTTTCAATACTAAGATAGCAACAAATAAGCATTCCAGGCAGAGACACATTTCATCCAGCATTCACGAATCAGGAGAGACAGTCTGTGCGGGAAGTAGAGGAGCTCTTACTCCTTGGCAGGTGGCAATTTACAAAGTCCGGTCGTAAAAATTACAGAATCCAAAAGTGACACCTCTCCTTCCCCCAGTATCCCCTCAAAGCTATTCCCAGATGTGGAAAAATAAACCCTTTTGGATGATCTCTTCTGCCTCACATCTCCACCAAAGCTGTGACGCGTGACAGATCATCTCTGACTGGATTATGTATTCCTGCACTCTAAATAAAGTTTGCAGGGTGCTAAGTCAGCCTTGCCTTTATTACCTGGAAGCTGAACTACTCAGGAGGAAAAAAAAAAAGCTACAGCAACAACCTCCACAGTTCTTATAAAGCACAGAGAGACAGAGGTCACGCACTGCCTGCAAAGCTGACCCCATCAGCATTCATTCTTTCAAAAAGTTGTAGGTGAAAGGACTTTAAATACCTTCTGATCAGAAAAGGGTAGAAAGTTATAAGTTTAGTAGCTTTTAAAATATTTTCTTTCTTTTTAATTTAAACTAGCCTTCACAGATGATGACAATACCACAAACCACGAATCAAAAGACTGAATTTCTTTCCCCATATCGAGCATGCGCACAGACCATGTAAAATCTAGACATCTCTCACTCCATGGTGAAGGGCTTTAACACCCCAAAGAGAAAGAGCATGTTTCTAAGCGGGATGCTACAAGACCACATGGATTTCTACTGCTCTGAGGTTTGTTCCCAAAAGGCAGGCTGCGCTTACAGCTTACGCTCGCTGCACAGCCTTGGGGTTTGCCTGCTCCTCCCATCACGGGTTTCCATTCTCAAGTCAGTGAAAGACAACCAAATGGCATGGCATGTAATATTTACAAGAGATGATAGAGTCCCTTGAATAAAAACCTGGAATGCGATCATGTTTTTCCACTTAAATTCAGACAGGTAGCTACCTTCAGAGTGTTTCTGTTGGGCTCTGGCAGAATAAGGATGAGGAGGTTTAGAGCTTGCAATCTTTGCTTCAGGTCTGGAATATCTAGAGAGGGAGAGTGACAAAAGGACAAAGGATTCAGGCTCCTGACACTGTTCTTTTTCACCACGTGAATCCCCCAAGGAATAAGGCAATTGTTTATTGTTGTGTTTGTCACCTAGGATTTGAGATCTTGTTTTACAGAAGGAAATCAAGCTCATACAGCCCTGATGAAGTGAACTACCTACGGCTTAGAACACTGGCTGATCTGTTTCAGCATATACAGTTTACCAGCAAGCCTGAGGCCCTTGAAGGGCATCCAAACACCCCATTATTGCCCATCTCTTGAACAAAAAAAGAGTCGTGCACTTAAACAGCTTAACGCATTCAAGACATTTATTGAGGCACAAACCTCAAAAGAAGGTGCTAGCAGAACACGGCATTGTGCAAACAAACCAAGGCTGGGCACCCTGGCCAGTTGCCACAGCTCAGCCTGCAGGTCACTATTGATCAAGTTGTGCTTATTCATGGTGGCAACTTTGCAACCTCAAATGACACAACATGATTTAAAACTCCAGGACAGTGTTCCCACTCAAAGATGTGTACAACCAAGCACCAGGGACTGCGCCTCTCAGGCTGTCACATAACAGTACATATAGCACCCAGCACCCAGAGTTTGGCTATAGTTCCTATCGTGCTCTGTATTCCCAGGGAATCCACAGGCCCTCAACACACCTGACAGGAGAGCCCAAGACCAGCACAGCTTTGCCAGAATAGCACAAACCAGCAAACTGATGCTAAATAGCCAAAGCAGGGACTCACTTTGCACAGCAGCAAAAGCAGGGAGGTACTCTGCTGTCAGCAGCGGGGCCGGCAGCTCTCTTATGAATCTTTTCAGTAGCCCAGACACATCATTCTGGTGGACTTCATCCCAGCGGAAAAGGCCAGTATAGAAGTCCCTTTCTAGCTTCTGTTCCAGACTCTGTAAAGAAGATGAAAGTTATTACATGCTTTAATAAGCAAACACAGGGGAAATTCTGTAGCTGAGCACTAGGAGGCCAACCCATCAAGTCAAAAGAGTGCAGAGACCCTCACAGTAGACACTCCCAGATTTCCCAGTTATGGACGTTTGTAGTTGTACTGGGAAGGGTAATGAGACAATTCAGGTTATTTAGATACTTGCTTCAGCAACATGCTCCCTGATTACCTCTGATACTTTCAAACACTGCTAAAGAGATCATACCTTGATTCTGGTCTGGGACCCAGAAACTCTCAAAATGCCCTCTGTTTCAAGTCCTCTCTTTTCCAAGCAGGACAGCAGCTATTAAAAGGGGAAAAAAGCAAGCTCTGAGACACAGAGGATGAGAAGTCAGCCCTTCCTCATCACAGGCTTCCTGAGTCTGAGGACCAGAGGTGGGAATGAAATCAGAAGGGAACTTACTGCCTGGAGTAATAGAGGGACCTTGGTGTTGGGTAGAAGTTTTTGGTCATTTTCCAACAGGGTGTTGAGTGGAACTCCAAAGAGTCTTTTCTCTACAACAGAAACAAGGCGTTGTAAGTCCTTAATTCCACTAATACAGATGTCAGGGATATATCCACCACTGCAGACTAAGAGGGTACATTTTGTAAGTGTAGATACTGGAGAAAGAGAGAGGAACAGTCAGCAGGACAAGCGCACTTGATAGCCAGAGATAAATGTGGTGCCAGGTCTTGCTGTTATGATCCAGTGACTTACAGGAGAAATACTGACCAAGGAAAAAACACCTGTCACAAGGTCTCTTATCAAAGACCCTCTCTGTCCTAGCATTTTAAACACGCGCCTTTGAGAAGATCAATGTAAAAAATGCACTCAAAAAAAAAAATGAAGATGAAAAACAACTAACCTGCTGTTTTCAGTTTTGCTGCCTTGTTTCTCTTCAGCTCAAAGCCCAGAACATCACAGAGAGCTGTTAGTTCAATAAGAGCCAGCGTGGGGATCTTCTTCATGTCCTGAGCAGATAGATCTCCAATCCTGGTCACTCCTAGTCTACCCTTGGGGATCTTAAATTTCTAAGGGGAAAAAGCACACACATAAGGTTCAGCACAAGTATCATTACTAATCCCACTGGTATCAAGTTTTGCTGCATTTTTATCATTCCTTACCACAGCCAAGCATCTATCCATTCTCTAGTTTTCAACACCAAACAAATGCCCCAAGCTACTCCTACTTCTACTCAACCCACAGCTGAATAAATATTTTCCCTTTTCAGCATTGCCCTCCAACTGTATTGGAGATCCCAATTTATCTAAATTAAAGACAGCCTGATGCCTGCCCTAATCTACTAGAACTTTGGAAGCAGTCCGGTACATTTGTGGAGTAGAATAACTGGTCTTTCTAACTTGCATTCTAACAGTTTTCTCCTCTTTTCAGTGGAAGTGATCCAGATTCATATCAAAGTGGCTAGTTTCACACACAAGCACAAGCACTTCTTTTGACCCTCCACTACACAACAGTTATCTTTGCCCAACACCACAAGGATAACAGCATTACCTGCCCACAAATATCTACCAAATAGACCTCTTCGAATACTATCCCTAGAGGGCATTTCCAAGAGCTGATCATACAGTTAAACCAAGGATCTCGTGCCCCTCTCGACAAGAGGGGAGGTACAATAAGCTAATAAGTTTTAACAGGAAAAAATCCTTCAGTGCTTACAGTTAGGGCGTTTCCATCCTTCAACCTCCTAGATTCAGACAGAAATGAACCCTTGAGCAGGACAGCCGCTTGCTCCGAGTAGGCAACATCCATGTTGAATACCTCCTCTTTTCCAGGGTTTCGAACTGTGCAGGAGTAATCCTGGGTTTCTGCTACAGAGGAGGAAACACCTTGAATTTCAGAAAGCCAAAAGGGTGACGCTTAGAACACGAGTGTGCTAAAAGAGCAGTTTGAGACATATTTGGGGACTACTGCTCTTTAATAACAAACTATATTAACATTTGAAAAGAGTGTTGTCATAGCACAGCCCTGAGACTGATCAGTAGGTTAAGATTAGCTTAAAGTCGTAACATTATAGCTACAATCACCAGATGAGCAGTAAGACATGAGCATGGCCATGAATTATAGGCCATACCTATGGCTAGCTTCTCTTTACACAATTCCATATGGCGTTCATGGGATTTCACCATACGATCTCTCCCAGAGTGATTTTATTTGCATCTTCCAATTGCTTTCTTGAGAGCTACAGGAATTGTTGCTCAAACTGATAACTAACAGCACTAGAGTCTGGAAAAGTTTCCTAAATCCACAACTATGGCTAACCATGTATTTGAAAAAAAAAACAAAACAAAACAAAACAAAAAAGATACAAACAAGGTCAACGTTTCGGAGCCCCTTCCACTCCTGCTCTACCTTTAAAAACTTCCTTCTTACAGTTCTGTACATTTGAAGTCCGTAGATTGTGCCACAGCTGATCTGGTCTGGACTCCTCTTTCTCTGCTGTTGTCTCCTGAAAAATAAACCAGAACACGTTTACCTACCTGAAATAGAAGTTATTATAAGACAACACAGTTTTGGCAGAAAACACATACCTGACATTTTCTGCTAGTTTAAGAAAATGCTGCTCAAGCTCAGGGCTGCAAGACCGCTCTAATATTACGAATCGTAATTGGAGGATTTTTCAGGCAGATGGAAAACAGATGACTATTTCATAGACAGTATTTATGATAAATTTGCACATCCTTAAGCCAATTCTTCATTTCACACAATCATTATCCAGTTTCCCTCTTTTAGTTCACGCACTGAGGGGCTAACAAACAGCAGACCAACCAAGCTGCATGGGATCTACCCATTGCCTGTGATCACAAGATCTTTCATGGGAAAGAACACACTAACTTGACATCAGCACCTAAAAGCTTCCCTTCATGGGCTTCATAGTAACCTGCCTCTTCACATCTAGAGAGAGTAGTTAATCTTTAAAAGTATGAGGAGGCATTTGGAAAGCAGTTCTGTTAACAAACCCCTTACTTTTCCTAGCAGTAGTTAGACTACAGGAAAGCTTATTCTACTACTGAAAGTTAGCAACTTTCTACGAACCTGCTTATGGCATTGAGTTGTGGACAGAAACTGAAAGTTGCAAGGAACCTGTGTAAAGGTGCCTTTGGTGCAATGGAAAAAATGGAAGTGCAAATGGAAAAAAAAGTTAATCTGCACAGAAGATGTACTATATCTTTAGAATACGCACAAAGCTGATGAGCTTGCCGTGAAAGCAGAACCAATTTGATTAGCATCTGGCTTAATCACGCATCATACACTAACATCAGAGCACCTTCAGATCCGGCTGCTGTGTAAATGTGTCAGACTGCCCAGTAATACCAGGGAAGTAGGTAGAAAGGTTCTGACAGAAATGCCAACAGCTCTGATGCTTGAGAATTACTCATGACCGAAGTGGACAGGAAGGGAACTGCAAATCCATCTTGAAACACTGATGGAAATAAAAATCCAGACGACTGAGAACAAGTTTTTTTCGACCGGTAGAGCCCATTCAAACGTTCTGCTCCCAGCGCACCAAGAGAGCAGTCAGTAGTGGGAAGCATCCAAAAGCTGATTGAGCGGTAAGGCACAGATACTGTACCTGGGTTCCAATTCTGGGACTGTAGCGGAAGAAACCCCCAAACTTTACCTTTCTGCATTTCTGTTTCCCCGCTCACAAAGTGGAGATTTCAAATATCCTTTTGTGCAGTAAGGGATTTATCATGTTTTGCTACATGCCTTGAACACGTGTTACACCACCACCAGGCCTGTTTGGGCTTATCTTTCCTGAAGATGTCCTTCAGACATAATTGTGCTTGGAACAGGGATGACACAGCAAACTAGTGTGGAAAATTAACCAAAAAGCCTGCTTCTCTCTGGGATTGCTCCAGGAATTACTCGAAGGTAAAGGACTACTTCTGCTCAATGCCTACATCCAGTGTCACATCCTAATGTCTCAGAAGTTTACTGTTTTATATAGAAATCACTCAATTTGCTCAAGCTGAGCATCAGTCATTTCCAATGAAATAAAGAGGACAAACACCACCGGCTGTGTACACTGTAAAAGTCAAGCAAGGAATACAGAGGTTTAGCTTATGGCCACTCAGCAAAGAAGAAACAAACAGTCAAATATAAAATAAATCTTCTTACTCTCATTAAAAACAGAAGGGAAAAAACCAACACTGGATTTAATTTCAGCGACCTCCACTAAAACTGTAGAACTGAAGCAATTGCAAAGCTTTTAAAATAATTAAGATGAAAAATATGAACAATTCCAGCTGGAACATTGGAAAAGAGTCCAGTGATCTTGCCCAAAGTAAGAAGCGATGAAAGTGTTTCACTCCCAATTAAATTAAGGCAATTTGTACACGCCTTCATCCTACCAAAATGCCATTTTAAAATATCAGCTTTGATCTCAGTTGCATATAAAATGCAAATCATCCAATACAAATATTAGTGACCCAATGAGAAGACACATATGATTAAGAGCTTAAAAATTTCCATTCCTATGCAGTAGAAAGTAAATTTATTTTAAGAGAGGTAACAGGTTTATATTTAATCTGCAAGTTTTAAAACTTGATGAACTTCAATTCAGGCACTTAGGCTTGCAGCATTATTGCTTTCAGTAATGTCATCTTTTATGTCACCCATTTGTGCAGGAATGCAAACAATGCTCTACAAAAGCAAATCAACCACGACCGTCTCCGTGAAATTCACAGTATGGAAGCACCCTGCACCTCAGCACTGGGCAGTTATAGAGAACACAACCACAGCAGTTTCCAGCGATGCTGCACACTGGTTGTGTCATTCCCTTAAGGCATTCAATGGATTATCTGGGTATGAATCATCTCATTATAGGAAATGATGTTTCAAAGGCGCTCAAACTGAGGAAAATGCGTATTCCGTTCTGGCAGACAGCAAGGGTCCCAAGGCAGATCTTGGTTAAGCTCAATACCTTCTGACTAGCCACTTGGCCGAGTAGAGAAAGTCACAAGGAGTCCTGATGGGGACACTTTCCAGCAGCCCCTATAAAAATACGGATACTCCACCTTGTGGCCACAGCGAAGAGAGGAGCAGCGCAGTAGAAAGCAGCTGAAAAGTTAATGGTCATGCATTCTCCAGGAAAAAAATTTAAAAAAATAGACAACTATTCTTCCTCTAGAATTACCAGCCGCACAAGATCAGCTGATCAAAACTGAACTTCTGAAGTTCTCTCTTTTTTTTTGGTTAATAATGATTTAACACAACACTGGAATAAAGAAAACACAAGAGGGCTCCAAACAACGGCAGTACTCCAGGAGGCTGCAGCGCTGTAGGCACTATACAGAAGTCTTTCCGCAGTCTCCAGGAAGTTTATGGATCTGCAGGTTTTGGAGCAATTTCTCAATGCTGCAACCTGGATGCAGAATTTCTACAATCTCAGCTTCATTTCAGCTCAAAAGATGAAGTTGTCTATTTGGAAGTGAAAGTAGCCCCAGACCCAGAAAGCCAAGTTAGTTCTCACAATGCAACAGAGCCTTTCAGGAGATGCCACTAATCCAACGTACCTCAGAGTTCACCACTCCAAAAATGTCTCGGACATCACGCACAGGATGCTTGTTCTTCCTCCTCCGAGACCGGGAGTAGGTGTCCAAACGCCGCTGCACAGCAGCAGCCTGGGTCTTGGTCAGGGTGGAGAGCAGCACGATGTTGTCGTTTTCCGAGGCACGGTCCCCGAGGAGGTCGGACAGACCAGCGTCCTGGAGCCACTCAGCTTCAGCTTCTCCCTCTGCCCGGCCAGGGATGAGAAAGGCAAGCGAGAAGAGAAAGGATAACAGCAGTTAGAGTGCTTGAAACACTTCAGAGGCAGAAAACCAGAAGGCTGAGCATCCCCCTTTTGGGGCAGCCGTGAGACATCACTGGAAGGGAGCCACATCTTTGTTAGGAAGTCACGGGTATTCTCAAAATCCTAGCCCTGTTCCCAGCTACCCAGCTGGGTAGTAGGGGGAAATCAGAGGAGACACAGCACTTTTGGCAGCTATAACTGCCCACCTACTCCTTTCTCCTCACCTTAGGTGAGGAAAAAGAGAAGAAAAAACTATGGAGGCATGGATATTGCTAGGATCTCAGGCTCCCTCAGAAGCTGGGCAGAAGCGAGAGGGCACAGATGTGACTGCATGCGATTTAGCACAAGGATTGCAACACGAATGGAACCCAGTGGGGGATTTCACGGGACACATGAAGGAAGTCAGATGCACTTGCTTAAATCTGCCTTCCCATGGGCTGCCTGTGCGAAGGGGAGCTCTGGCAGTGGGCAATCGCGTACAGCAAGCTCAGAATGAATGGCAGTGCCTCCCTCTGCAGCACTCCCAATCCTCTGACAGCTTTGAGAACGGCCAAAAGGTCTGAGAGAAGCCACAACATACAACACTGCACATTTGGCTTTCATTCTCTTCCCAATTATTTGGTTATTTCTTTTAATTTTTATTTATCTATGTATCAACAACTTTTTCTTCTTTTTTTAATATCCAGACACTGATCTGTTAGATTCAAATGCACCATCCCTATTCTTTACCCTTTTAAGGGGACTGGTATCCATACAATCACTCAAGAAAAGCAAAAAGTGTTATGCTTACTCTGTGCATTTGCTTTATGTCTATGCCTATTCAAAACATCACTAAAATTAAAGACCATTCCAGATCCAGAAGGAAGTGTGACAAGCCTGGAGACAGTACCAGCAGCATTACTCAAACAAGCTCAGTTCCACTTCATTCTTCAATATATATAAAGCTGCACTTCAAACACAGAAGACAATTTTTTCATTATGGGGTGAGCCCTTTGTGCAAGTGAGAAAGTGCCCTGAGCAAGGCAGCTACTTCAAATCCAAGGATAAAAGAAGCAATTTAGCAGGTGGCTTCAACTTGAATACAGTGAACAATACAAAGACTTTATCTTTTCAATTCTATGTATCGCAATAATTTACCACAGGCAGCTCCAGCAGAACTTTAACAAAGGTTATAGTGGGGAAAAGTCATAACTGAGCTAACCGAAACAGACCAGTTCATTCCCACTCTTCCTTTCTGATGCAAACCTGTATCTTCTCAGTTATCACAGCTGCTCAGGCAAACTTTTGTTATTGCCGCACCAATAATAAGAAAGCCATGCAGCTCTTCTTGAGAGGTTAAATAATTTTTCTGGGGAAACTTCTGTGTTCGTGTAACTTGCAAAACCATATTGTGGCTCCATTAAAACCCTTTTCAGAGCATGCCCTCTGTTCTTAGGTGCTGTAACGAAGCACAACTTTTTTCAGCACCACAATAAAAAGAGTTGGACCTGAAGCAAAGTGTTTCCTCAAACGAATCTTCTAGCCAACTGGCTAGCTTTCCTACGTGGTCTTAAGTTTTGGTCATTTCCCTTGTCCGGTTGTACAGGAGCGAAGAGGTAAGAACATCCCCTAGTACCGCTGGCTTGGTCACAGCTGCTCAGGCACTCGTGGTCCCCCCACGGCCCCTGGCTATACAGCTCTTTGTCCCACATCCGTGGTTTCACAGCAGCCCAGCGCACAAGACTTCTGGTTTATTTTGTCTTTAGGAACTAAAGGAAGTTAAAATGTATTGCTCGCAAATTTTGAAAATACCCAATTCCAGTCATAACAGGAAACTAATCTAATACACAATACTAAACAGCAGGCCCCAAATCGGACATCCGTGTGAGCCTACGGCCCCACCTGATGCCAAAGCACCAGATTTTAATTCCTCTATTTAATATTTTTGGCGTGGTTATGTTTGCCAGGAACACAAAAGGAAACCAGCAAAATAGGTTATTTAAGGGGAGAAGGGGGAAATCTGAGAGAATAATGTCGGAACTGAGAAGTCCACAGAAGCTGAGCTGCAGGTATAAACTTAGAGACCTGCTAAGATTTGCCTTGTGAATTCCAGATAAGCAGCATTTCCAGGGCACAACTGGGAAGATATTTGCAAAACTAAAGAACACCAGTTCCAGAAACTGAATTGAAATATAAGCTAGCCAAAAATCACATTCATAATAAGGCATTTAGGTTCAAAAAAACCCCTAAAGGACAGCTAAGCACCCTACAATTTCAGACTAAACATTACGTACATCTTCCTATGTAGTTTTTGAAGGTAGAGGAGAACAACCCTTTGCAGAAGACACTTCTCAGCCATGATTACACGCTCTAAGGACGCTAGCAGATATTTTAGCAGCACTACTGCACAGAACACATACGTTATCAGTCTGCTCTGCCGTCAGACCTTGGAGAGAGCTGGATAAAGAGCAGAGAGCAAGGAAAGGACAATGCTGCTTATATTTCAAGAGGCAGCTGCTTTCTGCCCCCTTGAACTGTTAGTGAGGCCACAGGCATCACCAGCGCCTTTCCGCTGACCCAGTTCTTCTGCAGAGTCCCACGCTGGCCTCCCACGGCACCAGGTCACAGGCAGCTTCCCATCGTGCCACCCCTTGCACAGGAGACCAGCGTTCTCCAACTGGGTCGGTATTTTTGCAACACCTTATCTACACGTAGCCTCCACGCTGTCCCCGTGCCGCGATTACCATCAGCTGCTTGGCAGGCTGAGCCACGCCATGCCCAGGCAGAGCTGGCAGCCCCTGCCCAAGCCCAGCTTCTCAGGCTTCATGCAAAGAGCGACGGTGCCTTCGGCTCCAAGGAGCCCTGAAGCTGCGTTGCCACCTCGCCGTGCTCCAACCATAAATTGCAGAGAGATGAAAGCCAAGAGGCACCAGCCAAGTCCGGCTTTCTGCATCCATACCATCTGAAGTTTTCCCTCGCTCCTGATGCTTCTAGCACAACGCTTCTTTGATTAAGCTCCTTTGCAGAAGGCAGCAGGAGGCTGAGCGTGCCGCACCTTCTTCCCCAGCCTGCCGGGAAGGCTTCAGTACTCCAAGCATCATTTCAAGTCTGTCTGGTTTCAGTGGCCAATTAAGCAGTCAGCTCTTGCCTGCTAGATTAATATACAGCATTAAAAGACACTTTTCCTTGTATCCCTGCCTACACACAGTAATCAAATTGCCTCTAGCGTATCAGTGCTTCGGATATCCCAGACAGCCTTTCATCTCATGGCATGGCCTCTTTTCCAGAGTCTCCTTCCTGGTGCGCTCATTTTCTGAGTCACTTTTGCATCTCTTACAGTTCTAAAAACCAAACTTACATCCTTCATGCAGGGGCACTAACAGCTTAATGACCTGGATGATCTTCCCACCCTGCTCTCCGGAGCCCCCTCTTTGCTATTTACCCTTCCCAAGCACAGCAGCAGACCGGGGCTGTCATTCAAACATTTCCCCATTACATACACAGATCCTATCACTACCAGGCCAGCACAAGAGCTGTAGGCTGTACAGGCTGCAAACCCAACTGTCCAAAATTATGTACTTCCCAACTACATCACATTCTTCAACAAGGACCCAGAAAATCCGTGATGCTGATTCTCCAGGATCACTGGGTGCTTATCACCGTTTGTCAACCCTCCAGCACCCCAGAATACTGTACCTCCCATGTCAAAAAGCAATTGGCCAAGGTCCTAGTTATTCCAGAATACTGGATAACATCAGTGCTACAGAAAGTCCATTAAAAAAAGCCCATACACACGAAGCAGTCTTCAAAAGAAAGAGGAAAAAAAAATAAATGAGGGGAGGCATATATGAAAAAAAACTTGTGTGGATGGACTCAAGACATCCTAGATGTTTCTTATGGTTTCTAGAATAGAAAATTAGAGGTGGGAAAAGTCTGCCTTCCACAAACACAGCTCATAAAAGCCACTATGTCTCAGAACCACGTACACAGACAAGCCTTCCAAAACACCATCAGCTATCACAGCATGTTTACCATACAGCCACCTGCCTGGGGAGTGAGAGCCCCCACGTTTAGTGGGGGAGGTCTGAAAAAGCTGGAGCCTCCAACATACTCCTGATTGACCTTTAGAGCCAGCTTTGGTTCAGAAGGGCCAGGCTAGTGCTCCCCTTCTGCAGGGCATTAGCCACCACCCAGTGGAAAAAAAAAAAGAATATGTATCTCTATTTATCTATCTATATTTATCTGTTTTGTCCGGTAATATCCTAACATGCTTCCAACATGCTTCTAAATCATTCAGGCACATAAGCAAATTTTCTAAGATGTTCATCTTCCTCCCCTCACTCCCAACATTTTTGGCAACCTACCCTCTTGTGTTTTGACATCTGCAAGGCTGCATTCCTCTTGCTCGGCTTCAGCGCTCTGTTTAATGTTCTCTACTTCCAGCCAAAAACTGTCCATTGACAAGTTGTCCAAAGATTCTACCCTGGAATTCGTGCCCTCTGACACCGGGGATGCCAGAGGACTCTTCGGAGGAAGCTGGCTCATTTTGCAAGGACAATTTCTGGTACTGAGAGAGGAAGAGATAAGGAGAGAGAGATTAAGCTACATGTATTCATAGGGCATTCACAATAGAGCGGTCTTCATTGATTAATGACTGCAATAAAAGCCAAACAGAGGTAAGTGTTAGACTTCCTTTGGTTAGTGTTTAGCAATAACAGACGAGGCTGGGATCAAATCCCCTAGCGCAGGGCAAAGCCTGCTGTCCAAACATGTGAGAGGACGCAGTACCAACGTGAGTTTTCCGATGTTATCCTTCCAGTGACCTCCAAAATACCACCTACCATTCCCACACTTGCTTCCGAGTCTCCCTTGCAAATTTGCACAGATACTCTCTGCATTTACAAACCACCAAGATGTTTCAAGCTTGGTGCATGTGTGCTCTATCCGACACGTACTGCAAGCCCGACAGCTCCCAGCTACAGCAGACTGAACCCCATAGCCTTGTCCTCCGTAGGCAAAAACCGGCACAGCTCATGCAATAAACAACTCGGATGTCTGAGGCCCTCTTTTCCTGCCCAGACCAGATTTTTCAGCTGCAAAACAGCGCAGATGTCCTGGGAAACCCAAACAAACAAAATTTTCTTACCAGCCTGCTGATTAATTCATGGGCGGCCAAAGTCCCAGACTGGCCTCGTTCAGTTTTCAACCTCGCTGCAGAAAGCCGTGAGGTTCTCATCGGTTCAGAAAATAGCACCTCTCCTAAAATGAATTTTAATTTTCTTCAAAGGATTACAAGCCATTTAAACCTGGCTATATATCTTTTTCAAAGACTTAAAAAAAAAAATTGGGATAAGTGGAATCTACTTATGAAGACACCTCAGTGGTTCAACTTATGAATACAAAATTAAAGAGGTTGCACACTATGCTGACTCTGGACGGTTTGAAAGTCGCCTGTGAGTAGCCACCACCACCAAACCCAGAGCAGAATCACCTTCTAGCTTCACTACAGGAAAAGCTGATTGAGTCTTACACCTTGAAAACCATGACAACAAAACATCCATGAAATGCAGTTTAGCCTCCTAACCCTAGAAGGATTTTAAAAGTTTTAGATGGCAAAATATCTGGAAAGTTTTAGTTTCTTCCATTCTGGAAAGCCATTATTAGCAGTTCTGGCACTAACTTGCTGCTGTTATAACAAGTGTTTCAAGTCATAAAGGGCTAAATTTGAACATCTAACAAGTAAGAGGCATATGTTGTAGGATATCCTGCACTTTTATTTACACATGTGCAGGCATATTATGCTCATGCCTTTTTCTATCGCACATAGGCAACCCTTCTCTTCTAAAGGTCAAAACTAAAGCAATAACCATCATTCCAGGAACATCTGCAGCCAGAAACAGCACTGAGAACAAGAATAAGAAGGTTTTTGTTTGTTTGTTTTACAGGAACACAAAAGTTAAAGACTGAAAAGAGCTGTTAGGCCACCCAGTCCACTTCTGACAAGGGCAGAATTGATCTGCTGCTTTAGTGCCCATCCCCACCTTCCCCTCAACCTCCGTTCCTACTCCTGCATATCCAAATAACAGGCCTCCAGTTGAGGTGCCACCTCATAGCCTGGTACAGCATTTGAATAGTCAATCTAAGATTTTTTTCTTTAATTATTTATTTTTTTCACCTTCATAGTTCGTGCCCATCTCAGTTCTATTACAGCAACCATCTCAAATCTTTATTCCCCCTTTCACCCTTTTACTTATATCTTTACCCATTAGGAGTTAAAAATTTAGATCGCATCTCTCACATTAACTCCTCATCTTTAGTACTCCTCTCTATTTTCTCACGTTTGCTGACAGCCTTTCCATAAGAGGATTAGATTTGAACAAAGCCACCTTGCTAGCAACAAAAAGACTGTTTAATATCTTGCCATGATACCTCATGAGAATTCTATTACATGCCAGTCAATAGAAATCATCACTTGCAACATGAAACTAGGAGGAGGATTTCAGATGACTTTGAGGGACTTGGTTTTGGCCATCTCAGTGCTAGAAGCTGAACTTTCACTAAAGAGCAGTCTCCCAGTGCACAACCCCACATAGGCTGAAGAACCATCTTTACAGGCTCTCCTAATTGCTCTACCGAAGGCATTCAGCAAGCACACAACTGCTACTCTTGCTCTGAATTACTGCTCGATAGCACTGTGGGATCTAGGTTATATATCTCAAAGCAGCTCTGAAATGTACCTTCGCTCCATGTTCAGCCTAGCGTAGGGCAGGCTCATCCAGCATCCCAGAAACCTCTGTGGATTCACACCAAAGCAGCGCCTATATCCAGGTTCACAGAGCCAGCAGAACCTACCCGAGACCCGAGCACCAGCTTGCACCCAGCACATGCGCTCTGCAGCAAGCCTGTGTCACACACAGCTATGACAATCCCTTCCCCATACCTGCCACAGGCCTGCCTGGAAAAAAACACAACATTTCAAGCCAATGTAAATACAGTCTTCAGCTCTTTCAAAAGGGTGACTCTTGACTTAGACGTTCTGGGCGACTTACCCAGATACCAGATTCTGAATTCAAATTTTAGTCCAGGAGAGACTACAACCAAGGGAGTGATACTTATCTAAAGCATTAGGGCAGATTCCTTGTGTACATCTAAGAAGGGTCCCAACATCCTTACAGCCCAGATTTCAGGCTATAGCCTTGCCAGCAGCTATTTTTGATCTACCAGCACCTTCAGTCCATATCAAGACAACACAGGACTGGTGCAAGGATGCAGTTTGGCCAGACAGCACAGAACTGCTGTACCCCTGTCCCACTCTGACTCGTGCTTCTGCACCACCCACAGTTATTTTGCTTCCTTCCAGAGCTGGAAATGCAGATGGTCTAGCAGTGCTTGCAGCAAAATAATCTCCACCACCAGTCACACTCTATGCCTACTCTAGGAGAGGCACATTTGACCCAATGGTGCAAACAGCCCAAAAGCCATCCTAACTTCTTTTCTCAAGAACCTCATGGGCTGATGCACAAAATCTGATTTGACCAAGGTGCAGGGTGCTAACCTCACATAGCTGCTCTGCACAGCAGCAGCAGGATCCAAAGCCCAGCTCTGCAAGTCCCAAGCTACCGCTGTTGTTCCCCTGTTACAGGAAAACACCAAAGTCAGGCCTTTAAATTTAGAAAGTGTTTTATTTTCTGGTCTAAATACTTTTTTTTTTCTTGAACACACCGCACAGTGTTACAAATCCAACTACCTGGCTGGAAGGTTAATTTTAGATTCGGTGCACCTAGGAGACTGTTCTTCCTCATTGCATTCCCAAGTCAACGGAGGGCAATCTGTGACGTATAAACATAGCAACTGTTTAGATTGAAAGTGTAGATTGTTGGCTTAAAATGTTAATCGCTCAGTTGCAACTGGGCAAAGAGTAGGTGGAATAATCAAGTTGACTCAGTTGCACTTCCCATGTAACAAAAAGCTTAAGGTTATAAAGTTTTAAAAATTAACTCAACAAAAAGCAAACTTGCAGAAAGATCTCATTAAGGACAACCATAAAGGAATGTCCCTGTGGAAGGACTGACCATCCTAATGCAACCTCCTCCTCTTGTTTAGGAGCAGAGACAGTGTTAGGGGGGCTTAAGATTCATTCAGCTGAACCCCCTAACACCTTCAGTCTAACCCTGACTTAACATTAATAGCAGACTTAGGAGAAATTAGACTTATATGGTTCATTTTCTTATTATTTCTTCTATAAATCCTCTTTGATAAGAGCACTGGTAGCCCTGAGCGAGATCTGCATGCCTGCATAGCACTGACCGACTGCTGGTAGCTCACCGATCCTGGGCTAGAATATGAAGTCTCAGAGTAGTTTCTGATCTGTTCCTAGATACTGTCAACACACAGCAAAGATATTGCAAACACTCGTGCAACTCTTGGCCCTTCTGAATATCAAAATAAAATAAACACTGTTGCTACGCATTTGTTCATTCCAGGCTTGAATCATTCCCGTCAGAGCTTCTCAAAGGAGCTGTAGCTGCCTAGACTACTTCACTGCTTGCTCAACATCCTTCCCTCATTGAAATACCTCTCCAGCAGATGAATAAATAAAGAGGTTTCTTCTTAAGCATTTTAAACAGAACAGGAGGGGACAAGCGTAAGCCGAGAAAATCGAATTCCTTTAATACTGTTTCTAGAAAAACTAAGATGAGAAAAAGGCAACAAGAACAGAAGAATTAAGCTATACAAGGCATTCCTTTCACACACAAACACCTAGCTTTTAAAGACATTTCCAAGTATCTGGAACAAGCACAAAGGCACACATGAAACAGAAACAGATGGAAGGAGTCGGAGCTAACCTCAAGAGCAAGTTAGGAGCAGCACACCAAGTCACAGCACCATAGCAATTCAGAGTGCTAGCGTGAAACACAAGCTCTTCTGAAAGGAAAAAAAAAGTGAGAAATTATCAACTGGTTGCAGTATTTGGACAGATAAAGACACTAAGAGAACAAAAATACGTTAGCGTCACAACATACGCACCGGCTTTCAATTTACTTCAAGGTCAAAAAACAATCGATGGGTACAAAAGCACAAGATTAAAAGAAACAAATAAAAAAGGCCACGCAGGAAAAAGCCACTCTTCACTTTGATTCCAAGCTCCTACCCCAAGCAAGCATCTTAAACTCAAGTGAAGCACTCTGTAGGTAATTCTTAAGAAAAAGAATCACCTCAAGATCAGCCTAGCACAGTTCATAACGCGATAGGTTTTCTTGTTTAAAATCTTGTAGTAGGGTAGAGGCATCCAGAACAGATACAAGAGTTTGAAAACCTGGAGAAAATCCTGAAGCAGCAAGTCACGTATCTATAGCTGTATCTATATAAAATACAGATATATTTTGCTTACTGAAACTATCATAAGTTTAAACCTCGGTCTTTCAAAGATATCAATGTTAATAAAAGTACAACTCCTTGTATGAGGAAAGTCAACCTACTTAGCAGAATTTTAGATTAAATACTCATAATTAGCTATGTTATTCAGACACAGAGAATTACACAAAACTCCATTCCCAACACACATAGAAAATTTATCCCGGAGATGCCTTGTGGACACAAGCTCCACAGCTTTTCTACTAAAAGTCCAAACCAAAAGCAAGCTCTACTCCAAATCTTTAAAGCCCAGCTTTGTTACTCCTGCAGTCCTCCAAATTTTGTATACAAAGTGCAAACACCACAGACTACCAATTCCCTCCTCCTCCCTAGTTTCAACCCCTAGTAAAGGTCTAAAACAGGCAGCAAAAGAGCAATACGGAAGTTTACTCTGAGGAGAAAATGAAAAGCACATGGCTGGTTCAAATTCCTTAGACCAGACCATAAAAGCAAAGACAGCTTAATTATCAAATTACTGCAGCAGTGATGACCAGTAATTTACCCAATACACTCTTACCATGCTTTACTTTCCCTGGCTTAACTAAATGAAAGCAACTGAAGAGGCAGAATTAAAGCAATCGTAGAAGCAGGCTGCTGCTTTTGCCTTTGTGTATCTCTAGCCATAGGGGATTTGCTCCCATACCTAGGAGTTTCACCAAAGACCATCCCCTACAAGAAGTCACAGTGCCTCTAGCCCAGCTTATTTTATACAGCTCTGCTGTCAATCACCACTTATGTTCACATCAAGGTATTTTATCAAGGACTTTGCACCTGTGGGAGAGCACACTTGAAGGTCTGCCTCTCTAGCACCAGCAAGAATAACTCGGATGTCACTACTACAATTTGCTAGTAAGATTACAGCTTGTTTTCAGTAACACAGCAATCAGTTCATCAAGATCTTCCATTATGCAAGCAGCTCGGGGAGCCACGTCATTTAAGGTTGTTTTGAAGAAGCCTGTTCTGCAAGTGATAAAGAGGACGTGCCAGAGAGCTCTGCGTGCGTGGAGTATTTCATACCAGATACAGCTTTCCCTCACCCCAACAACAACAAGGCACTCCCCAGCTCCTGTCCTGGAATCCCCAGCGACACCAGAAAGACAAAACGGCGGTCCTTTGCCCAGTGCTACGCGGAGTGAAAGACTTGAATTCCGACACTTGGGTGTAACACGCTGCTTTAGCTTAGCACCTCCATCGCTTTCCGTGATGGACCTGAACTCCAGAGGTTACCTCCACCACAGCACCAGGAGTTTTAAATACATAAGTTATAACTTACCTGACAACAAGTGTTTCTATCAAAGTACTTAAGGGCAAAGAAACTCCATCTCAGTATCTGTGTCTCGGGCCTTCATAGGGAGCAAGCTCGTCTCTGCTCTGTCTAGTAAGGGTCTAAACAAGCAAGCAAAGGAATAGTGAAATTTGCCTGTAATTAGAGACCTGCCTGGAGGTGTCTGAGACTGAAACTCGGAGCAGAACAAATACCAGATTGATAAATCCATGCAGATACAGCCAAATTAAAAATATTCAAAGCCATGTTTAGTTTAGTCTATTAGCTGGGTGTCTGTCCCATCATGCTAGAGTTTGTTTTGGCCTCAGAAGACATAATCCATGCTCTCTGTATGTGTTTTTTCGTTTCACTGTAAGGTCACTGCAGATGAGCCTGTTGTTCACTTTCCCTAAATTAGCACAGTAAGCCAAACAGGAAGGGCCTTTCATCGGCACAGAAATCCGTCCACAAGAAAGGGTTACCTGGCCAAAACAAAGCTTTAGGAGTACTGTGAACTTTAATGCAATTGTGAATTGATAAGTCTAGTCTACCAAATGATTATAGGAGAATCATTAATTAAAAGGTGCCACTTTCATCCATATTTCCATGTTCACACACTCCACTGAAACCACTTCATCTAAACACACAAGCAGCTTTGTCCGTCCAGCAGCCACAAAGATCCCTTCTGCCACTCAGGTTCCACCTATCAGCATGACACCAGCACAGCAAGCCCCACCGACCAGTAAGAGCGAGGTGGCAAGCCCCACAGACCAGTGGCACTGGCTACAGACAAGAGCTCCTGCATCCTTGTCCTCACCCATCACCCCATCCCCAGTACAGATGCTGTCCCGGGATCCCTCCGGCTGCCGTAAGGCTGAGCCTGTGCGCAGGATTCCCACGAAGCAGCTGGCACAGACTCACCGCCCTTCGGTGACTTGGCTGTCACAGCCCTATAGCACACATGCCAGGGATCTCACCGAGGCCAGAGTGAGTCAATACCTCCCAGTTACTGAGCGCATTCTCAAAACACGCTACCGTTACGTCAGACAGGACACCCATACTTTATTTCCATCACTGCCATAACTTTAGGCAAGATGCTCAACCTCCACACACCTCAGCTGCCCAGCTTAGGGACACAGCAGGTGAGGGACCACAGGGCTTTCAGAGGAAAGACTGCCAGCATGCTTGAACCCTTTATAAAAAGGCTGTGAACTTATTTCTTGTGTGATTGTTCATTAACACAAAGGATTTTTACAAAAGCAGATTCAAACATACTAAATATTTGTCCTAGAACTTCTTTAGTGTAGAGTAAATCGGAGATAGAACTCATTCTTATTTCTTCTTGTAGCTCATTCTACCGTCTGTAACTGCACCGCAGCAGAGAATGAGTAACTGGAAGTTGTTGCTCACATGTATGAGAACAGGCAAAAGACTTTGAAGAGGTCACCAGAGTAATCTGCTGGCAGCACAAAGTAAGGAGGGGCTGGGAGATGTGCTGGAATCCAGCTCTGCTTCACACATGAGAGGTTTAGGGATGCAGGAAGACAGGAAAGGCAGTCACGAGCTCCTTGCTTGGATTTCCCAGATAAGAGTTATCAGACATAAGACAAAGTGCTTGGCTACTACATTGCCATGAAAAGCCTCCACCTCAGTCGAGGTTTATAACTAAGAACTGGAGGGCTGCCTGCGAGCGCAGGGCCAGCGACTGCAGACACCCCATGTACAACCCCAAGGGGAGGAGGAGGAGGAGGCAGGGAGAGCTGTCTCAGCAATGGCTTTGTCTCAGCAGGGCTTTGGAGGCACGACATCCCCATCCCCAGGTAAGCTGGTAGGTGTCTCAATGGGAACCAACGAGCATACCACAGTTACTGCTGCAAAAATAAACAGTCATTAACGTCAATTAATTAGAAAACCTGGATGGTTGGCATATCATCGCCTTATTGTATAGGCGTGTTTTAGGTCAATCCTAGCAGAGAGGTTTAGTTACACATATGGGATGCATTTCACCTGCTGGTGAGTCCCAAATGAACCGATGTGAATTACCACTTGCTAAGAGCTAAGCATTTTGGTCAAAGTTAGTGAGCAGATCTGGGGTTCCTGCTGTAGCATCTCTTCAGACCTGATCACAGAGGGGTTCTGGCATCAGTTTGGACACTGGAACTCAACTAACTTGTTTGGGAAAACCTGTAAGTTATTACTGAATATTTTGATTTTTATCAAAGAAACTCTGCAATACTCAAGGTGCCAGTCTAGTGCTCTTACACATATGTACTTTTAAAGTAATTTACCATACCACTGCTGTGTCATTTCCCCTAACTATATTTTTTAATATCTCAAATTTTGCCCGTGATGTTTTAAAGATTTCCTTTCTTGCTTCTACACACGAAGTCAAAGCAGACTGGGAAAAATGAGAAGTCAGACAGAAACATGAAAACATGAGCTTTGGTTAGAAATAAAATCAACATGAATTCACACAAAACCAACAGATTTCAATTACTGCAGCAGGGAGACATTCTGAAACTTGGTGCAAACTTCTAAGCTGAAGTCTTTAGCCATTTAATGTCATTTAAGCACACAAACAGTACAGTGTTTGTCAAGCCAAGTAGTTCAATGTTCAGTTGTAGCCTTTCGTACGCGTGCTTTGTGCAATGTTTGTAAGTATGTGGTTCTTACCTTCACACAGTTCTACAAACCACTGAACAGCCCTCAAACCCCCCAGGCTGCCACGACAGTGTTACCACGGAATCACAAGGAAACACGCAGTCTGCATTTTGGAAACACCCCCCCCTGCCCGCCACAGCCAGCCACACAGGTACCAC
>VXBO01000501.1:1168602-1224049 GCA_013400135.1 Rhinoptilus africanus
CCTCCACAGCTTGCTGCACTCAATTAGAGAGTTAATACCCCAAAAAAGGGTGTGTTTTAATAGGTTTCATTTTATAGAATCATAGAATCGGTGAGGTTGGAAGGGACCTTTAAGATCATCAAGTCCAAGCATTAACCCCCCCTGACAAAAACCACTTCTAAACCATGTCCCCAAGTACCACATCTTATGACCAAGGCAGTCAAAGCACAGCTTTAAAGAGCACATTACAGCCTGCTCACCTCTAGAAATTTACCTTGTTTCCACCTATCCTGCCCCAGGTATTGCCCTACCTCTACATCCTGCCTTCGGGAGGAAGGAGAGCAGCCATCACCCCGTACCGCACAACCACGCTCCGTACCTGCTGAGGCTGGCCAGCCGGCCAGGCGTCAATGCCACCCGTGGCCTGGGGATGCCAATTCTGGTGGCCCCAGAGCCACACGTGCCACGCTTCTCCATGTCCAGATGGGAAGGAGAGCAGCGGTCAGTCCATCCGTACCACTCCGCTGCCGAGCCTGGTAATGAAGAGCCGCTCTTCGTCACCCACGAGGTGCCAGCTGGGTGGCCACGAGCATCCTCTCCTCCCTCCCCGCATCCAGCCGCCCGGGCGGAGCGAGCAGAAGTCGCAGCAAATCCACCTGCGCCTTCAAGGCAGCGGAGCCCGAGGCTGAGCCGCCCACGCCTGCGACGCGGGCTGAAGGACACAGCCCCCAGCCAGCATCCAGCCCTCGGAGCAACCAGAAAACAGCAAGGAGTTATTTCCAAGCCCAGGCTGAAGCTAAGGCTTGCTAAATATTAACCCAAGCCTCAGCCGCGTGAAAAGGTAACTCCCACAAGCAGCACTGGGAGGGAGGAGTCAAACAGCATATTTACTCCTCAAAATTGTACTTCTCTGAAGCAAGAAAAGCATGAAGTATCTGCCTAGGGATTCGGGGAGGGCAGCAAACAATCTGAGCACTTAGTAAAAGAGCAAATTCAGCATTTACTGCCATAGTTGAGCAGTGAGTAAATCCCAGCTGGATAGAAGACGCTGGTGTTGAAAGAGCAGCGTAAACCCGTAACACCCAGAGAATATTTTGCAAGATCCAGATCCTTCTTTTAGAATCTCATCAACAAGCAACACACGAGCGAGTGAAGGGTTAAAGCACTCAAATTTCTGTCTCCCTGCCATCCTAAGAGGTTTTGTTCTTTCCTTGTTATTCTCTCCACCAAACCTGCTTTCACAGCGTTTCTGTAACTTCCCTTTCCTCTAACATTTACCATTCATAATCCTGAAGTTAAAGGGACAAACAAGTCATTTATGTAAAGTTTCATTAACAAAGACACGCAAAGCTTCTCCAGCACAGGTAATAACCCTGCTCCTTGTTTCCAATACTCCCAGTAGGACTGGATCTATGGCTCAGCCTGCTTTGCCTGCAACAGCTTAAAAGGCGGCAGCAGCTATTTTAGAGACAATCCCTCATAAAAGCACGCAGAGGCCCTCTCAGTTTTGTTCCTTACCCATGAATACATCTATTTTTCCAGCCGCTGCTTCATTCCGGTTTCTTTTACCCCACCTCACAAACGCGCAGCCGATTCATCGCAGGAGGAAAAGCGCCCGAATTCCACCACGCTCCCCCGCGCAGAGCAGGATCAGCCCACGCTCTGGCCCAAGCCCACCCGCAGGCAGAGCCCTGGCTGCGTTCAGGAGGGATCTCTGATTTACACCCTCTGCGCTACGTTAAATGACATCAGTTTTCTATGGTTTAGGCACAACCCCAGCCCGCAGCCTTGGGCTCTACCCCAGCACAGCTTCAGTCCCCAGGAAGGCGGAGGGAAGGTAATTTGGTCTGGGACTTGCAACTCCCCACGCTAATTAAGCGAAAACATTCATGGGATTTTTCCCCTCCGTCCCTCTTTCTACTTACCTGAAATTCTGACAAAATTTTATTCCTCCCCCCAAAGTTTAGACCTGAAGGTGGGTCTTTCTCTAGGTAACTGAAGGCACCCGTGGGAAAGCTCTTGTGTACCGCTGGAGTTAGAGCTGGCTTCCCTGGCTCGCTCCCGTTCCCGATAGACCAACAGGCCTTGCATGTACATCGTGTGTTATACTTCTTGTTCAGCTTATTCGCTACAAGTGATCCTAATAGGAATCATAAGGGATCAAATTCAAAACTCGGTTATCCATATCGCTTCTCTTCCATCAGCTCCAAACCAAGATAAACCTCAGCATGTACCAGTCTGGGAGAATCTCAGCTTGTGAAATTCAGTTATAACAAAAGCCCATCCATGAGCCACAGCTTTTACAACAGCACTGAATCATACACGGGCAGCATATCATTAAAAAACACATGCAATAATAAAGACCTTAGCAACGTGCCAAAAGTAAATCAAAGCATTTCTGATGCTTCTATTCTGGCAGACAGGCAGCTGCATAGCACAGAAACATACACCATCTTTCGTGGCCACACAAACTGCCCAGGGTTTGAGACACAGGAGGGGAGAGGAGAGCAAGGAGGGGACAATAACAACAAGATGTACTTGAGGAGATGTGGCTGCTCTAAGCTTCACTGTTTGTACAAACCCAGGAAAGCGTCATTTCTCTCCAGGGAGCACCCAGCATTTCCAAAAGGCTTCCCACCAAGCGCGCCATGCCCTGGAACAAGTGGTTGGGGTTCAGGCCATTCCTTCTCCTGTATGCAAAAGCACATGTAAGCTGCCAGTACTGCAAGTAGGTGGTCACAACAGCCCACACTGTATTTCTTTTATCTCTCATGTTCCTTCTCATTACATTTCTTTGGATACCTTCAGCCAGCTGGTTGTCCTTTTTGACCAGCAGATATTCAGACAGACAGGCTGCCAGTCCCTTGTACAAGCGAGCTTCACCATCGCAGGTTTCCAACGCAGCAGTAATAATTCAGCCAGCCTGGTTGCCCAACTGAGGTGAATTTAAAGCATCCAGAATGAAAACAGAATTCTTTAATAGCACACTCAGCTTTGATTACTCATATAAAGCAGTACACAAGCATTACTGAAAGTTTCAGATCTCTGCGGATAATAACAGCAGCACTACTATCTACAGCCTTTCATATATTCACTCCTCTCTGGACTTTGATTATGCACGGCATTTGAAAGGAATAATCAGCAGCTTGTGAGAAAAGAGGTGGAAGAATAGGACATGAGGCCAGCTGAGTCTGCACTTTCAGACAAAGCGAATCAAAATAAATATTCCAACTCCAGTTTGAGCTCTCCAGCATGTTTCATGCTCCAGGACAGTCTTTCTAGCGTCACCAGAGATGAGCCAAGCTCACTAGGACGAAATCATCTGGATCACAGGAGTTGAATCTTACTCAAATATGGAGACAGAGAGACATACCAATGCTCTCAGCAGCCAATTAGTTCAAATGAATCACTGGTGCAGACCCAGCACAGTTATTGTCACAGCTTTCGTGCCAAGTTATTTCTGAAGGTATCTACATATCCTGCCAAACCCACACAGCTTGGCTCGCTCGGTAAACCTGATTTTTTCAGCACCAAAAAGGAGAGGGGAAAACATCCAACATGCTTTTGGATAACTGGGAAATTCAACTGGGCAAAACGTGTGCACCTCAGAGACCTAAGGACTACAGGAATCCTCTGCCAGACCACAGGGACTCCACCAGAGACTGGTCTCTGACCACTGCCCGGCAGAGTTCAACGGCAGTGCCTTCAGGTCAGCTTGAACACATGGAGCTGCATCACAAGATCTTAAGGCAGCATTACCTTTTTCAAGCATCCCCAAAGTAACCTGTTACCATGAAAATCAAATGTAAATGAGAGACACTGCAATGTGAAGCAAAGTGGAAAAACCGGACCATAGCTGAAATCCATAACACGGAATTCTTTTTTTCTCCAGCAGGTTTATTTTTACAGAGTACTTAATATTAGGAAAGCTTGAAAATAATTTATCGCCCCTCCACCCCATCACATATCAAGAAAATCCTCAAGTAGTGTTAGCTATCCATCACGTGGCCCCATTAAGATTAAGAGATTAGGACAGTTTCTGGAGTCACCAAGGCGGTGAGATTCTCCAAGCCCCAGCTTGTTCCCAGCCTGCCAGGGAGGCAGCACCCAGGCTGTGGCCCGGGGCAAAGCGGCGAGTTGCAATCACGTCTGGGTAACCAGCTCCCAGCAGCCAGCCCCGCAACACCCACTGGGGCTCTGCTCTGTTCTGGGCTGGGAGATCAAACAAGCATCTCTCAGATCAAGAGCTGCCAAGAAACAGCAACGCTCAGACCCTACAAAGTGCTTCTGCTCGTGACTTTACATCATGAGATGAGACCTAATTTGGCATCCTACTGGGAGAGATAACAGCATGCCCATGGGCGTATCATCCCAGTGCAAGTGGAGAGGTACAGCACCACCTTCCCCAACCACCCAGCATCACCCCCTCGACCCTCCCTGCTCTACCCACGCTTAAGGTGTCTCAGAATCATAGAATTGGTGAGGTTGGAAGGGACCTTTAAGATCATCAAGTCCAACCATTAACCCCCCCCTGACAAAAACCACTTCTAAACCATGTCCCTCAGTACCACATCTACCTTTTTCTTAACCACCTCCAGGGATGGGGAATCCACCACCTCCCTGGGCAGCCTCTTCCAATGGTTAATAACCCTTTCAGTGTAAAAATGTTTCCTGATATCCAATCTAAACCTGCCCTGGCACAACTTGAACCCGTTTCCTCATGTCCTATCCCTTGTCCCCGGAGAGAAGAGCTCAGCCCCCATCTCTCTCCACCCTCCTTTCAGGGAGTTGTAGAGGGGGATGAGGGCTCCCCTCAGCCTCCTCTTCTCCAGGCTGAACAACCCCAGTTCCCTCAGTCCTTCCTCGTAAGGTTTGTCCTCCAGAACGATCGATGATGAACGATCAGACCCTCCTTACTCTACAAGCCCACCTGCCTGCAGCCACAAAGTGTGGGTCAGAGCACATAATCTGCTTTACTGCACCCAAGACTTGTGATAAACAGAGGATTAGGACTTCAAGCAGTGGACAAACAGCAAGAACAGATGCTTCCTAAAATTAGATTGTTTGCATGCAGATGGCTATTAATCTTACACTCAAGAAAAAAAACCATAGGGCAAAGGAGGAAGCCCTGGTATCTGGCGGGATGCGATGCTGTAGTAGAGGAGGACCAGCTGGCTGGCAGTCGAAGCCAGAGCCACTTCATCATGATGCCAGCAGCAGCAGCAGCTCTGAGCAGAGATCTCCACCAGGCATGGGCCAGCGGTTGGGTATGTGACTGCCTCCAGGTGCCCACCTCGGTTTATAATGTCATGGCTTTGAGGAGCGAAGGAGAAAGAAAAAGGAAAAAAAAATAAAAATCACACTCTCTCTAAACACAGATGTATATTTAGATAAGCAAACTGCAAAGTTGCTTAAACCTAATTACTACTGTAAAGATAATTTAAACCACCAAAACATTTCCACTGCTCAAGGAAGAGCTGTAACAATGGGAGGAAGCACTAAGACATAGCAGCTATTCTTAATGCACAAAAACACTTATTCTGATGAATAACCAAGACTTACTAATTTAAATTGAATATGTTTCTGCCTCCTGGGCATTTTCAGACTGTATAAAATTAGAAGTCTTTTAGCTGCTTTCTGAGGATGACCTTGTTTACCTCCCTATTCCAACACATGCCTGACATCTACCGGGTGCTGTGCTTTGCAAAAACCGTATCTTTCCTGCTGGACACTAAAGGCAGAAAGAAGTGACAGGCACCAGACTAACCACCACCGAGCTGCTTGTTCACTTCCTTCAAACACAGGGACCTATCATCACTGCAACCAGCTGACAATGCCACACATCATTTCTAAGGTGTGATCGGAGAGAGGCAGATGGGACAGAGGATGGGCAGTCAGCTCCCTCTCCAGCTACAATGAGCAGCCACCATCTCCCACCAGCCCAGCCGCGTCCATCGAGCTCACACAGGACCAGAGTCCACGCTGCAGAGCTCGCCCTCAGCACCACCTTCATGGATCACTTTCCACCTCCTTAATTTTCTTAAAAAAAGAAAATGCAAGAGCTTAAATTCCCAAGCTCACATCCCAGCCAGTTTCACAAACCTCGTTTTGATTTTTGGAAGTCGAATTTTCTGTTCCCTTCTGGGAAACAAACGAGGCAACAGAGCTACCAATAGAGGGTCAGAAATGCACTATCTTACTCTGCTGCCCCAGTTCTCAGCCCAAAGACGTGATAGATTAAGTTGTCATCTTGTTTATTTCCTGCACCATAATCACAAGCAGCGGGATGGGCTCCATGGGCTGAACTCACCATGAGTCAGTGCGTTTTCGGGCATCCCATAGGAGTAACTGCCCAAAGAATGCCAAACATCCACTCTTGAAAGAACAGAAGTCATGCACGTGGCACGGCCCCACGATCACATTAGAAGCAAATGGTTCAGAGCTACCAAGGTTATGAGACGGCTAAACAATAGTACTGATGGCTTGGATCAGATAAGCTAGAGTTTTAGCAAGGATGGCAAGAGAAGGGGAGGAGAAAAGTAGGAGTGACCTGATGATAGCTACGCAACTAAGCTATTTGTTAAAAGTGAAACACCTGAAGACCAGAGTGTGGACTAAGTACAAATGTAGTTTTCAAAGCTATGTCTTGTTTAGGGTGGGGGTTTTTTTAATAGATTTTAGCATCTTTTAGCTTTAAAAATCTCCCTAGAATTTTTTATATTGGGTCAGACTAGCTGAAACTACTTCAGAGATTAAGGTAGAACCCTCTCTGTGTTATGGAAGCTTGTCTTATTGAATGAGTACAATAAAAACTAAATCCACTTACCTAAATGGTCCGAATTCAAGATCCAGAGAAAAATACTTACCAAATAGATCCCCACACATTGTCCCTACACATGTGGATGTAGGGCATTTACTTGTGAATTAAATGCCACTGAGCTCATTTGTGGGTAGGACATCCATCAGCCTCCCAGCAAGGGAACAGAATGAAACCCCCCTCTCAAAAGGAGCAGCATTTTTAGAGATACTGATTGCTCAATCAATTATTTCCAAAATAAAAAGAAAATTTAATACAGCCTAGTAGCAGATCTTTTTTAGCTGTCGGGCAACAGCAAGTGCCAATTATTCGACTCCTAAGTTACAGTTGTGCTTGTACTCAAGAGTGCCATCATTCATCCTAACAGGCTTCTGTTCTACTCTGTCGTCTCTTTAGCACTAACAGGTCCATCAGGAGGAATCCAAACTTCCCTGCGTGTACAGAGATTACAAGTGGCCCATAATTTATATTTATGGGCATTTTCTGCATTTGTCCTGTGGAAAAGAGCTGGGACAGAAACAGAACAGGGCTGCTGCTTTATAGGCTCAGAAGTGTTTTTTTAAAAGAGAGTCAGCTGTCACTATTTTTGCTATGCTGGCACCCTGCTCTGAAGTCACCACACAGAGCTTGTTTGTACTAGTTTCATCTATAAACGATGCAACAGCTGGAACAAAACTGGTTGAGATGGTGATCCTGATTGCACAATACAGCTCACAGCTCCCACAGAGCTATTAGTAAAGAGTTTGTTAACTCATTAGGAGAGGGCTTGTTTTTCCAAAATATTCATGACAAAGTTTAATTACCAGAAGTCTTTATGAAAACCAGAATCATCAGATTGCAGGCATGATCTCAGACTGAGGGGCCAACGAGGGGAATGGAAGAGCTTGCCGCAGACACGTCCAAACTCTGCAGCACAGGGTTTAAAGGAAGAGGAACACAGGGCAGGTGAGGTTAATGGTGCAAGATCATCTCAAAGGTCAGTCAGAGACTAGATCAGTGCCTATAAAGCCCCACATGCTGTTTGCTTTTGTATAAAAATCCACTGCTGTAACTGCAGGGCCAAACAGGAGATCAGACATACGAAGTCTCAGGTATCAACGTCAAGTGATGTTGCAAAAGAGATTTTTGTTCTTCAGTTCGCACCCAGTGCGCGAGTTCAGGGTGACACGGTGCTATTGCAAAGGCAAAAAGAAGACAGCACACAGATGATCCACAGAATGAGCGCTGTCACGTCCAACAGGTTAAAGAAGCAGAAATTCAATTCAGACTTGCAAGTCAGTTGAAAACGACGAAGATTTACATAAAAGTAAATCTAAAGACACACACACAAGCAGGGAAACTACAGCAACTATGCTTTACCTCACAGCTCTAGTAAGTCTGATGAACTCTTATAACCAAACTGACATTCAGGATGGTGTATTTCAACCAGGCTGGTCTAAGCAACCAAAGCTTTGTACAATGAACACTTTCTGACACAGGCATCACCGGACAGTGGCTGTTGACTTGACTCCTGCGCTGGGAAAGGCCAAAAACATAGCTCACATTGATACAGCTCAGCCTGATCTATGCTGGGAGCAGCACCGCTGGGCTAAAGCAAGAGGGACACATATGCCAGATACAAAGGAGAGGAGGAGATGAGGCCTGCCGTCCTTGCAGCTGTGCAAAACCAACTGTCCAGCAGTTTGTAATAAGACACACTCTTCAGAAATAACTGGAACAACCCACAGGAATGGTAGAAACCACACCTCCACGATGGGAGGTGTAAGTACATCACCTTACCCAAAAAGCTTTCAAGCTGACCCATCAGCATCCACACTGCTGAGGCTCCCAGGCTTCCCAATGTGATACTGGGATGCCTGCACCATGACAGGGGAGGAAGGATGAGCATTCTCACCATCAGCTGGGAAACTGGCTTCATAAGCACATGAGTTAGTGAATTCATGAACTAATGAAGTAAGGAATTAGAGAATTATCAAGTTACATCAGCCCACTGAAAGGGCACTGGGACCTTGTTTGATTTTTACCCACAGAGCTCATGTAATAAAGTTGGATTCACAGGGTACATCCTCCTGTGACCTTGAGAGGTCCATGACATTTGACTCCGTACTACTGTCAGAAAAAGCACTCGTATAGGGTTAAATGATACTCTCAGATCCCCAGCTAGCAACCAAGCAGCAGCTTCTTGACCTTGACAAAGACTAGTTTTTCTTTGCCGTCTGCTTCGCTGACCATGAGGTAATGCTAATCCATTACAAAACTCCACAGACCTCACTAGCAGAGTTCACAGGAACAACTTAAAGAAGCAATTCCTTGGTCCTACTTACAGATTTGCCCTCCCAGTTAGGTTTTCTTCCAGCTAACACATTGTTGCAGCTTCGCAAAAAGCTATTCTCCAAAAAGCTTTTTCCACAACGCGTGCTGGCATTTAATAAAGCCTTGAATTCTCCCAACTGACCTGGCAGCTCTGTGCTTGCTCCAAACTCTTCCTGTCCTGGAAACATCCAGCAGCTTCACGCCTCCTTTACGCTGGCCAAGAAAGCGTAGGAAGCACGAAGTGAATGAACTCGGAAACTTTTGGATTAGGGATATCGTTAGAAGGACTGCTCCCAGGAGGTATCCTTCCTCTCCCGTTAGTCAAAGGAAATACTGCATCTAAATACAGCTGTTACCTTTATCTACTTTTACCCTTCTTATGCACAAGCTGGAGTGAGTCCAGGATTATGGAATGTTTGACCAAAACAACTGTATCACAGATCAGCTGCAGGGATGTATATATTGCAGCCTCATGTCTACCTTCCGCTATGAGGCATGCAAGGATTTCCTTCCACTGTGTTATCCCTGCTGTTTTCAAACATTAACATTGTCTGAGCTTTACCTTGACCGAGAAAAACAACTTTCATCAGCAAAGCTGTTTTATTTGTTGCCTAAAGAGGATATCCTTCCAGTTCCATTATATATTGGCCACCTGCTATGGACCTCGCAAGAGTCACAGGCTCCTGTTCACTCACACAAAAAATACGGCTTTCATTTCCAGTGTTGGTCACTTGGTTAAGGTTGGCAGGAGAAACGGGGCTTCAAGCGCTGGCAGCATGCTCAGTTATGCACATATGGGGACACTGAGAAATCTGAGCTTCCAAGACTCCAGCATAACTGTTGATTTGGCAGCAGCAGTGAAAAAGCGTGAGTTACAGCAGCTGAACAGCAATCACTATCAGCAAGACAGCCTTGCACAAACCAGCAGCGCTACAAGGCAGCCCTTCAAATGCCCCAGCAGGCAGACTGCCTTTCCTCGTGCCTATGCTCTCCACGTCTACTGCAGGCCAAGCCCGGTGAAGGTTCACCCAGAACTGAAGATTAGGGAAAAACATATCTGTCATGCCACCTCCTCCAGGAAACAGGCACTTAAATGACCTCAACTAATTAGCCTCAACTAATTCATAAATAAGACTCTTCAGAGACGAGAGCAGAGGCAAGGGAGTGAAGAGCGCTCCATGATTGTGCCGTTACGCTGTTCCTTAGTTAACAATGATGTCTCTCCCGTGCTTTGTTAGGGCACCCAGGCAGGGATAACTAAGTACAAAATGACAACTCTTGGTCAGGAGCCTGCTGTCACTACTGGTGAACCATCATGGTATAATCGTCGAGCAGGCTCTTGCCATTGCCCTCAGCACCTCCTTGGCAGTCCCTTCCCTTACACACGTAACAGTAACACATGTCAGTACCAGCCTCCACTGCTAGTGAAGTCCATCATCCTAGAAGGAACCTTCTAAAAAAGCCCAAAACAGGACAAAGGGTTAAGTACATTTAGTGCCGCAAAACCCAAAAAACAGGAATTCACGCACTAGAAGTGTGCTTGGGTCTCAGCCAAGCTGCTAACTGAAACACCAACCTCCCAACTATATGTTGCATTCGGTATCATTTCCTATATTCAGGCTCTGCCGTATGATGGCAGCGTGTATGTTCACATGGGCATCTCCCAGACCATAAGCCACAGCATTCAATTCAAGTAGCCAAGAACATTGCGAGTTATCACAGACGGACAAATATTGGGATTATATAAAAATTAAACAACTCCCAGACAATTAGTGAATTAATAATAGGCTTGCAAGAAGATTTGAGGGTCCCAAAACTCTTCCCTCTAAAAATTTAAAAGGACACAAATGACAGACAAGAATATTGTTTATTTTAAAAGGTCCCCCCGTGAGGGTTGCTCTATTATTTTTTCTGTATGTTCCCTTCATACAAGCAAGCACAGAGCATTTAGTGAGAAAGACCCTGATTTTCACAAGAGACACAAATTTTGCAGACAGCTCAACAGCCCAGGCACTAGCAGCCTAGGGGCTGATGGAATAAGCTATGCAGATGGAAACAATTATTTAGGAGGGGAAGAACTCCTGCATGCATGGAGCAACATCTCACTAAAACTGAAGCCTCCCACCGACACATTCCAGACTCTTGGAGTAATCTACTTTGGGGAATATGCTTTAAGCTACATCAGCTTTTGTATTTCTTTCTCCAAACTTCTTTGCAGTCACAAAGCATACTCCCCTGCAAACTGACCTAACGGTCTTTCCAAACAGCAACAAATACCAGAAAGTATGATAAACATCCGAATCTAAAAACCTAGTTGAAGATCTAACTTTTCAAGCAACAGGTTCTGATTGCAGACAAGCTTTTCGCTACACAACACACCTGGAAGGACTTACCCACATGATTAACAATCAATGCAGTGAATGACTTCTAGCTAAAGCCCATAGCATAAAATAATGAATAAATCATACAGGCCACATTTGATACGTGAATGTGATGTGCCCTATATAACTCAAAATCCTGTTCCTTAGAAATTAACAGCATTACAAAAAGGCATATTGCTAAGTGATTAGAAATACCTAATTAAGGGTAGGCCTTTTAAGCCAGCCACATAAAGACTATTTCATATAGTGTGTTGCAGGAGAAAAATAACTCCAGCAGGTTTCAATTAAGACTCACTGCCATATGGATTTTACATCTGCAGCAGGAAGGCTCAAACACCGTGTCACAACTAAGACATTTTTATGTCTCCAACTGAAAGCACTTAAACTGCTTGGAATAGAAGCATATGGGCCATAACATCCCCGATTAAGCAAACATTTTGCTGAACTGAGAGCCTAAACTACGAAGCTAGAATATACCGTATTCTTGGTCATGCGTTGTAGCCTTTAACTTTTAAATGAAAAAAAAATAAAACCAAAGAAAAACTAAGGGCATATATCATGTGACTGTTAGTTCCCTCCCCACCTAGGCAAAGCAGAACCCAGTAGAAGTCACCCAGGGGTTTTTAACGAGGCACTAAAGGACAGGGGGTGCAGAAGGGCACTATTTCCCGGAGCAGTTTACACACGCTATCACGAGCACACGTGAAGGGCTCCTCAGGTCACCACCGCATCCAACCTCCCGCTTAAAGCAGCGTCCCAACAGAAGCCCGCCCAGGATGTTAATGGCTTTGGCCAGTTGGGTCTTGTAACGGACCGAGGTGTCACAACCTCTGTAGGCCCCCATTTCAACACTCTGCTGTACTCGCAGGGAGTGATATTTTTCCTTAAAGCAAGCGGGACCTTCACCCGTTTCATCTCACAAAGCTGTGTTAAGTGACACATTTCTCCATCCAACTAATCAAACTGGAAAACAACATTTATGGGTTTTTACTTTCAGCATCAAAAACACCACCTCAAAACAGCGTGTCTGGATTAAACCAAGAGCTACGCCGCTGCCTTTGCGCCCTCTTGGGGCACAAGGGACCACGAGCCAAATCTTGAGCCTTATTTTTCTACACGCAGCTGGACCCAAGAACCCCAATTCCTCCTCACTAAAAACAGATGTCAGCCAAGTTAAATCATTCCATGACTCCTCCAGGAGAAGGATGTAAACAGCCACAGCTCACCCAGATGTTACCAAGAGAGGCCCTGCTTACAAGATAGGAATCCTAACATGCTGCAAGACTTTATCCCAAAGTGCTTTGGACATGTTTATCACTGAAATACATGCAAACACATCAGGTTACTTGAGTTTACACTAGATTAGAGTTTGGGTCCTTTATCAAGTTCTTCCAGAGTTTTGAGCTCCGAGGAGAAAGAAACCAATATCTATGTTTTTTCAATGCACAATGCTTCCCAATGGAGTCTTAGTGTTTAACAAACCCCACCCCTGTAGTGTGCCTGCAAAGTAAATATTTTATAAATAAGGAGGAAAAAAAGAGATTAAGTAAAGTGCAAAAGGTCACAAAATGTCTACAGTACAGTTGGGTATATAGAAATGCAGGCTTCCCTCTCCCAGGAGTATTAACCTGGGTCAAAAGAAACTATCCATTTACAGCTGAGAGAATAAACTCTCATTAATGCTGTGCTCCAAAGTGTTCAATCCAGATTTTTGTATCAAACTTTTTCATCTAAGAAAACTACATACTTGCTGCAATATAGAAAGGCCCCGGAAAGAAGGCTACTGAGCGCATACAAGAAGATGCTTTGCCCCAGGTGAACAAGAGACCTTACAGCTAAATTAAATCCAAAACTACAGAAAAGCCTTCATTTTAAAAAAAAAACATTTATTTGAAATCACTGTAAACAATCACATTGAAAGGAGCTCTACTACAATATATCAATCTGCTCAGCTACAACATATTAACTCTAAGGCTCCTGCTGATGCCCAGAAAACAGCTTTTGCACACAACAGCAAAGGGGAAATTAAAGCACAAATTCACTGATGCTATTCAAGTGCTTGCAGAGCATGAAGCAGCTGAGAGGTCACACTACATTCACACTGCGAACTCCAAACCATCAGCCAAGATAGGCGTGGGGGCAGGCACTACTGCTAGATAGAGGGTATGAAAGATTTAAACACAGGTGGACCGCGACACAAAGTCTACAGGGTTCCCACTGAGCCCCCACATCTGTAGTTCCGGGCCCCTTCTCCAGATGAGGTTCACACATCATCAGCCTCTTCCAAGAAGCACAGACCCACAGCAGAGCCAAAATGGCCTTTCCATACTACTTTTAGCCAAATCCCCACATAAAAGTTTTATTCTTACTACCCAAATATTTAGCCTTGCAGTATTTCTCATAGCTCAGGGCCAGGAAAACCAGGTATAAACCACTCCTGCCATCGGCATACCTGTGGTACTGGGGAACTCCACAGGAGCTAGTAATCCTCGTAGAAGGTTTCTCAAGCAGGTTTTGCACGTTGGCACCAACCTCCCTACTATTCCAGTGGCATTGCAAGCGAGAGCCAGCCCAGCCAAGCTAAAGCTATTCTGAGCGTATTTACACAGACTAAAAACTACCCAAAGCGTATACTTTGGTACCACCAAGCTTTAAAACAACACCGTGCAATACAAGAAAGAGCAATATTCTACTAGAGCTGTAGAAAGCTTACCTCACTCACCTCAGTTCGCCTACATCTTGCGGTGATAATCACAGTAAAACGTTTTTAACTTGAATTGTGGCAGTTTGGCAACTGCCTCAAGATAATAAGGCTTCCTAGTGAACTGAGGTTAACGGAGTCCAATGTATTGAAGAAACCTGAACAAGTGAAATCCCAGAGAGACACGAGCCATCCCCAGCAATTTAGCTGCAAGATTAAGTCCTTCTTGCCAACACGGTTTTAAACGGACATAGACTAGGTGAAAAACAGAAAAACCTTGAGACCGCCAGAAAACGTTCTCGCTGGTGCAGAGAAGACAGCTTTGAGATGCCATTTGGGGGGCTGCAGCTGAAACAATAACCCCATTCCCCAGCGGAGCAGGAGAAGCCAAATTCTGCAGGCAAAGCAGCAATTTAGCACCGAATCACAGCACCTCAAGCGACAGAAACCCCACACCTCTGGGGCAGAGCCGGAGTCCCCCTACCAGCACCGAGCATCACCCTACCTGGGCAGGTCAGCGCTGCGGACAATAGCGGCCGAGCCGGCGAAGAGAAAAAGCGGGGGAGAACCGGGAGCTCCCTCGGCAGCCGCCCCCCCCGCGGCACCCCCGGAGCCCGCTCCCTTCCCCGGGCTCGGCGGTCCGGAGTCACCCCCGGGGCAGGCGCGGTGTCCCCGTCCCTCCGCGGGGAGCCCCGGCGAGGCACGGCCCGGCCCCGGGAGGGGCGGGACCGGGGCGGACCCCACGCGGGACCGGGGCCCCCGCTCGCCCCGCACCGCCCCCAGTAGCGGCTGGAACCGCTCCCTCAGCATCCACCTTCCCCGGGCATCCCTAAAGGAGAAGTACCCTTGCACACATCACCCTCTGCAGAGAGGGAGAGACAGAAAATTCCTCAGCAAACAGTTGGGTTTGGGGTTTTTTTTTCACTAAATAAAAAGCCTGCAAAAAAAAAAAAAAAAGACACAGGCAAACAAGTTTTATTTAAAAGCATAATGCTCTGGACAAATATTTGGACTTGGGGAGTTGAGGGAATAGGGAGGGAAAGACAAGTAGCCATCAACAAGGCATGCTTCGTAACTAGCACAGGTCAGGGTGACTGTCACACTGCCAGCCCACGCCAGACTCCCTTCTTCACACCAGCAGCAGAGACAAACATTTTTCACAAGTGGCAACGTGCTTTTTGCAATGCAACTTCCTAATTCAGGGCTTCTTTAAAAAGAAGGAGAGTTTGTTGAATGTGTGCATCAGCTCACAGGAGCTAACAGCTACGCTGTTCAAGGCCTGACAACTGGGCAAACCTTTAGGCCACAAAATTATTGCTCATCCCAGCCCCACCAACCTCCTTGTGGTCCCACCAACTAGTTAAATCAAGCTGTTGGCAAGTGCCTCTTTGGGCTGTAATCTAACCGTGTCAGCTGTGCTGAAAAGCATATCCTGAACAGAAATGAAGGAAAGGCATGCTCAGTATCTGCTAAGGGCTTAATTATTTCTTGTTAATTGGAGGTAGGCTTGTTTCATTTGTTAGTCCTGACTGTTGAAGATCTGTCTCTGAGAGTTTGCAAGTTGGAGATTAGAATAGTGCTAATTGCAGTCTGAGTAAAATAATCACTGGGCTGTACTGGATTTAAGCTCCAGTAAGAACCGCTACTGAGAGCTATTGGCCCTGATCTTATTTGAAATCAGAGATTAGTAGTGGTGAACAGAGAATATCACTGTGCCAGCACTGCGTTTAGTCCTTGAAAAAAAGGCAGTGATCCCTCTCTGCAGTGGAAGGGGAGCAGAATACGCGCCCAAGCATGGGACAAGAGGCTGGGTGCTGTCATCCATTTAATATTTAGCCAGTCAAGATTGTTCAATCTGAAAGTAGCTTTTGCAATCCAAATGTGTCACCTCAGTCTTGACTAGGTTTCCCTTTCAGAGACTTAACCTCCCTCTGACGTGCTGCAGTAGCTCTCATGGGCACTGAGTGGGATTGCTGCTAAAGGTGGCGGGGACTACGTGCTTTATTTCCACCCTGCGGTGGTTCTCTGAGCTTCGTCAGTCTGTGCCAGTTCACTTATCTCTCCTCCCCAAGACCGAAGCCTGCAGCCCTCTGCTTTCCAGTCTCAGGGAGTCCAGGATTTTCACAACTTTTTCACCCAGCGAAACCAACAGCTGAGCCATGTAGATAGTCAGAGAAGACGGCAGCAGTAAAATCCTCAGAACATTAGAGATCTGGAGCAACTGGCAGACAAAGTTCCAGGTGAGAGAAAAAAGCATGGTGCACAAGAGCTGGTGAAAAGGAAGAAGAGAGTTGTCAAGGCAATGATATTTTCAGAAGAGGTTCAGTTTTCAGTGGGATATAAGTGTTGTAGGACCGTGAATCCTTGTTCCCTTCGCTCATCCACCCAACACAACTAACAAGCCTTTCAGTATAAGTATTCTGTCCTACAAGAGACAAGCTTAAACTTCAGTTCTTCAGACCAATCTGTTCACATCAATACTTGTATACACAAGAAGAGCCCTAGGAGAAACAAATGGTACCCTAGATAAGTCCAAGCTCATTCTTTGCATTGTTTCTCTAGCCTTTGAGCAACAACAATTAAAAAAAAGTTACTACACTGACATAGTGTTGCCTTGGTGGTGTTAACAATGTCAAAAATACCCTTGACTGATTCCACGCTAAAGCTCAGTTTCAGGGTGTGGTGGTCAAACAACTGCAGCAATTTAAGATGATACCAGTCCTTAGCTATTCTGGCCTAACAAAGGTTACCACGCCAGCAAAGCTGGTGGAAGCAAACACGTGCAAGTACCTGAGCTCCATAATTCAAAAATCCCAGCAGTGTGAGTAGACAGGAGTGTGAGTAGTAACAGTGGAGGCACAAACCAGCGTTCCCTCTGAGCCCCTGCTGCAAAGGAACATACAGTCAAGGCATAGGGAAAGAGGAGACACACAAGACACTAATCTCTTCCACTACCTCAAATATATCTTTCAGGATTTGAATAAAGCTTAAGAGGATTGGGACTGCCGTGTTTGCAAAGAGACTCCTGGCTTCAGCTCTTACCAAGCACATGAAATAAGTTTATTTTTTAGTCACATATTCCACTGTAAAAAGTATGAAGTGGGTTTTAAAAAATACATAGCAGCTATACATACCAGGAGAGTTTCTATATACAGTTGAGCTAAACTTCTTATCTCAGAGGAATAGGTAGCAATTTTCACTGTTTTAAATTCAACTCTCAAGGATTTTTACAATACATATACATATCTTTAAATAGATATATACACAGACAGTACAGACGTATGATAATTATTCTGTACACTTTTGTGTTACCTTTACGTTGTCTATAACAGGAGTCATTCAAATAGGAAACACAGAAAAAGATCCCTTATTAGCCATTAACCAAGCAGAAACCAATCTGCAGCTTTCTCTTATCCAAGGGGCAGGGAAACCAGGCAGAGGTGAAAATAAATCAGAGCTAAGACACAAAAGCAGTAGATATGCAAAGAGGTGGTCTGGTCACGCTACTCACCATCACAATGTTGCAGAGATTGCTCTTCTCAACATGGGAAGGTCTTATCTTCTGGCTCTGAGGCCAGCTGTCTAAGACTGCAGCAAAAAGACTTTGCTTTTGGCTTTTTAGTTTTGAACTCAGATAAGCAGGCTTGGGCCTCAGTTTACTCAGAGATCCCCTGGGTCGTGCCTCCTCTTGTGTTTCTGTGCTAGATGAATCATTCTGGTTTTCTTCCTTTCTTAGACCATCCTCAAATCTTGACTCAGAATCAGGCTCATCAGAAAACTGCTTCTCTATTTCTTCTGTACTGGGCACCTCTGCTAGATTTAAAAAGATCACATAAAATACCTGTAACATGACTTTTTCTCCCTAGCTACAAGCCTTGCATGTTTCATCTAAGAGCTAGGCAAAGTTCTTCTGTATCTTTTTCAGCTGAACCAAAAGATTTCCAAACCCAACTTATTGTAGAGGCAATTAAGAGGCCTGTACAAGTGTTTGATTTTAACCAATTAGCTCTTAATCAGCAACTATATTAATGGAGGAGCTGAAAGATGCAATACTTCTTACTTGCACTGCTGTAAAGCAGTATAAAATAATTGGGTGTGACTGAATTAGCCAGGAAGATATTTAAAAGAGTAGTCAAGAAATACTTTAATGCTCTAGTCCTGCAAATGCACAAATATGGAAAAACTTAGTAATGTGTATAGTCACAGGTTCAAGTTATGTCAGGGCAGGTTTAGATTGGATATCAGGAAACATTTTTTCACTGAAAGGGTTATTAAACATTGGAACAGGCTGCCCAGGGAGGGGGGGGGTTCCCCATCCCTGGAGGTGTTTAAGGAAAGGGTCGATGTGGTACTTAGGGACATGGTTTAGAAGTGGTTTTTTTGTCAGGGGGGGTTAATGGTTGGACTTGATGATCTTAAAGATCCCTTCCAACCTCGCTGATTCTATGATTCTTAAAATGGAATTTAGACCAACTACATAAATCCTTAGAGGCCCGGTGCTAAAACTAGTTACTTTAGGACTAGCAATTGTGAAATAAATACAGTACATACAACCTGAAAATCTCATTCAAGGCATCAAGATATTACAGAGTTACTCTGCCCGGGCAAAAACCTGGTGCTTAACCTAAGCGTAAGTATGTAGCACGGCTATTTCTTACCTATGCAAAATAGATATTTTATTCTGCTCTTCAGGCACCAGCAGTAAGCTATGCCTATGCTGCTCAGGGTAGCTTCTACTATTGTCACAACCTCTAACAACCTGCGCTTTTAATTACTACGATCGGTTACCCACAAGAGTGTACTTGAGTGTGTGGAGGGAAGATCCTTCACTACTGCAGCAAGCAGAGGCTGTTATGAGCATCAGTCTGTGCTAAGCCTGCAGAATGGGACCTGAAAGTAGAAAATACAGCGTGCACCCACATGCAGGACAGGAAAGGAAGGAGGAGTACAAGCCTCTGCTCTGGTAAGTATCTCCTGTTCCTCTGCTGTCTGCGTGTCCAAAGGAATCATCTTGACGGTGCTACTCCTGCAGGATCTATTGTAGGACTGGATACCATATTAAGAAAGAACAGAGGGCACCAGATAAAAGCTTGCTGAAGTCAAATTTTGTTCTTGTGTTCCTTTGTACAGCTGTTCTGCAAAGGCTGAATCACTGCTTTTAAATTTATGATGGATTCCTCATCTGGGATTGCTTATGCTCCAGGATTAGAGCAAACTAGCAAGGCTTTATCCTCAAGAGCACATCAACAAGCCTATTATTAGCCTAAACCAAAGCCTGTTATTAGTTACTGACATGTTAGAAGTAAGAATCAGTGATGGAAACAGGAGCAAAATACATAAATAAATTAAAATGTATGTCCTGTCTTTCAAAAGTTTTCTATCAGCCTTAGCACTGATAAAAGAATCCCTTAACAGCTCCCCAGTTACACCCTCACACCCCCCAAAAAAGGCATGTATGAGAACTATAATGCCAGAGTTTGAAAGCATACAAAATTAGAGTTAGGTTTGCTCTCTGAGGGATCTTTTCTAGAAATTTACAAAAGTTACTTGTCCTTTGCCTTTCTTCAATTAAATTACCTCTGAGAAAAAGGGAGAGGGTAAGGGAGAACAGCTGGCAGCAGCTTGTTTTATAAGCATTTTTTAACAGAAAAGCATATTAATTTGAGTTTGATTTTCTGTATGCTACCATTCGTACTAAAATAAACTTCAGTTTCCTTCTGTGGCAAGTACTATTAGCCTAAAAATAACTATCAGAGTGCTTTAAAGATGAAGCTAATAGATAAAGCTTTTATGCAGGAGCATTTTATCTGATCAACTGTAGAACTTACCTTCATTAAGTAGACGTTGTAGCCAGATAATGATTACGATCAACAGCATTAAAAATGGCAAACAAAGCCAGAAGAAAAGAAGATGAAAGGTCTGATCAGTCACCAAAGGAACCAGAGGGTACTTCATTGCTTGCTTCAGGTTACACTAAGTTTAGAACAGCTTGTCTGCTCTGCTTTACTAACTACCTTTTAGTAACTTTCATTGCATTACTGTATAAATCACAAGAAGACCGCTGCTATGCTCAGCGTGGTTAGCAAAAAGGATAGCCCTGTGCTGTGCAGGGAGGGACTAATAAGGATTAACCATGGGATAAGAAGAAATGAGAAAACATCTGATTTGATTGTCCTTCCTTCAGTTGCTATTTAAAGGATAAATACAAGTTAGGAAGCTTTCAAGGCTTACGTTAAAGCAATAGTTAAAAGTATGTTTAAGTCTTCAGACATAGGGGACGTAACCAAGAACTTTAGCCCCTTTGAAACTGGGTAGCCAAGGTTACGTCTGAGAAATCAATAGAACAGAATCAACCCTGCAGAGATGTGTAGAGGATGACTAGCTAAAAATTACTAATCCCAGGCTTTCTTATTTGACATGGAGCACAAATATGTCCCATATTAACACGGACTCTATTTTTAGCCTACTCTCTATGTTTCTATCTATTAGTTAATCCATTAGGAAAATAAACCATTGCATTTTCATTGCCTATCTCCCTTCCCTCCAAGAAAGGCAAGCTAGCACGTTTCATAGGATATATGTCTACAAATGTATTACTTAATAGTAAAGTAGTTCAGTGGTGATCAAAGCAGGAACAGCTATGTGACTCTGGTAACTTGATATTCATCACGCTGTGTGTTTCTCCTTCAATAAAATAAAACCATTATCTATCGTTTACCACACAGGGGGTTGTTTGGCTACGTTAATTGTTTGTGTAGCTCTCAGCAAACCTTAGAGGAGAGCAGCTATGTAAGTGCACATTATTAATGATTGCATGCATTTAACGTTCTTGTTTGTGTGCATGTGTTTGTTTTCATGTCGTAACAGCCCCTTGAAATGAGCCTTTTAATCCCAAGATCTAAATGAACTTTGCAAATTCTTATTAATTCACGTTAATAATAACCCTGCGTGATAGAATAAAGCTATTATCCCTACTTTGTGCACTGGATAAACAAGTGAGAAAAGTCATTAATGGCCTGAACTTCAAGGATGCTAAATATTTGCAGTCCCCATTTCCCACAGCGGGTTGGTGGCACTTCTGAAAACCAGGCTGTTGGTGGTTTGTGCACGAAGGCAGCGACAGGAGCCGATCCCAGTAGTTGTGACCTTTTCGGTTTTCATGGTGAAGTGTTTCCCACAGTCGTGTCGGAGGGACCTCTCGGGGTCCGTCCTGTCTCTCCCCAGAGCCGAGCCGGTGTCCGGGTTGGCCGGGCGGCCTGTCCTTCCCTCCGCTGCCATGGCGGGATGGCTCACACCTGCTGTGCCAGTCTCCCATCCGGCACACGCCTGTGGAAAAGGCCAGGACATCTCCACCGCGACGGGCACCCCTTGTTTCACCGGGGAGATGTGCACGCCAAGCGCCGCCGGCGCCTCGGGGGAGCAGCCACTGTGTGGGGGACCCCCCAGGCTGGTCTGGCACAGGCCAGGGCCGCGGGGTTTCACTCCCACGCCGCTCACGGACACCAGGGGGGTTCGCAAGGTCCCAGTTTAACTCGCAGCGACAGAGGTCGCGGGTGTCCCTGCTTGAGAGGGTGACAGAGGGGAGGCACAGGCGCCGCCGCGGCCCGGAACGTGTGTTGGTGCCCGCGTTGCCGGCCGGAGGCGGCGGGGGCGGGCACAAAATGGCGGCGGCCTCACGGGTGTTCGCCTTCCGCGACGCGCGCTGGGCCCCCGACCCGGTGCTGGAGCCGGGCGCGGCCGTGCGGACGCCGCAGCCGGTGCCGCTGGTGATCGACAACGGCTCCTTCCAGACGCGGGCGGGCTGGGCCTCCCCCCGCCGAGCCCCTGCTGCGGTTCCGCTCCCTGGCGGCGCGCAGCCGCGGGGCCCGCGGCGGGGCCGGCGCCGAGACCCAGGTGGGCAACGACCTGGGGAGCCCCGAGCCCCTGCGCTGGCTGCTCCGCTCGCCCTTCGACCGCAACGTGCCCGTCCAGCTGGAGCTGCAGGAGCTGCTCTTCGACCACGTCTTCCAGCGCCTCGGCGTCGCCTCGCAGGTACCGCCGGGCAGGAGCGGCGCGGGGGGGGTGTCGCTGGGCCGGGGCCCTGAGGCCGCCGGTGAGACGAGGCCCGGCCCTGAGGGGGGCTTGGGTGGAGGAGGAGGAGGTTGTGCTGGGTGTGTGCTGGGAATGGGGGGTTCGGCATCGCCTCTGCTTGTCCCCCGCCTCGCAGGAACTCGTGGCCCAGGGGGACGGGCCCTGAGGAAGCCGCTGTGGTGCCCCTGGCCCGGGCAGGTGCTCCCCAGGGTTGTCTCTTGAACCCCGTTCTTCTCCTCGTTTCTTCCTAGTTTTGTGGTGAAACGAAAGCGGGAGGAGGCAGCTGCAGGGCGAGAGGTTTGGACTGCGGCGTGCTGTCAGGCTGTGGCTGAGACCCAGTGCCCAGGATGGGTTTTTGAGAAGGACGTTAAACATTACTAGTTTTGTCCGGTGCCGTTATTCGCGGTGCTCAGTGACCACCTGTCCCGTACGCCCGCCTGAGCGGGGGGCTGCTCCTCAGACCCCGAAGCCTTTTGCCTGGGTGACAGCACCAGTTTGAAAGCTTTACCAACCACTGAACTAAACTCCCACCAGTTTGCACTCGTGCTTCACCTCCTTGCTGTATAGATTTTGGTTACTTAGACTTTTAATAATTCATATATGCTTTTAAAAATCCATTCTCCTTCACCCTTAGGAGTTTATTCTTTGATTGAATTAACATTGGACGCCCAGCTGTAGACAAGACTTCTTTTTTATCCCCTTAAACATTAGATGAATTTTATCTTACGTGATTAATAGCTTGCACGTAGAGTGCTTTCTCGTTGCTGTTTTGGAGGAATTCTTAATGGTGCTCAAAAGAAGAAGCAAGGACAAGTATCCCTGTTTTTTCCCTTCATGCCTTTATTATTTTTCTTTTCTCTTGTCTCTTACAGGGTTGTGTTGATCATCCAATTGTTTTGACAGAAGCGGTCTGCAATCCTCTGTATTCGAGACAAATGATGTCAGAGCTGCTCTTTGAATGTTACCAAGTGCCAAAAGTGTCCTATGGGGTAGATAGCTTGTACAGTTTTTACCACAACAGAAGGCAGAACTGGCCCTGCAGTGGTTTGGTAATATCTTCAGGTTATCAGTGTACGCACATTTTGCCAGTCTTAGAAGGCAGGTGAGTTCTTGGTGTCTTAAGAATGGTGCAGCCTCTCTTTGTCAAGCATCGACATTTCAATGATGCGAATACCCATTCCTCTAGCATTCAGTATTACAACTTCTGCAGTATAAGCTCTTTCAGGTCTTAATTAATACTGAAAAGTTAAAACTAGGTCCGTAGATTTTGCTAAGTTCTGTTGAATTTTAAATTGAAGAAGCAATGCTGTCCTTACACGTTTTGTATTTTTAGTTACTATTCGTGCATAAATTTTACTTTCGACAGTAGAAAGGGATATCTGCTCCAGGTAAGATCAGGCATTAAAGACCATATGTTAGGTTTTAAAGCACCTTTGGGACAAAAGACAGTGCTCTCTGAGATTTCTGCAGTTTTTAAGGCTTTTTTCATTCTGATTAAGCTGCTATGTTGCTCTGTCTTTTTTTTTTTCTTTTTTTTTTTTCAGACCTTACTGCACAAAATGGCTTTATTATATCTGGTGGATGCTTCAAATTTTAGAGGCTTACATCTGACCAACTGTGAAATGTTACAAAGGTTAAAGGAACTACTTTTAGCTCCACTAACCATAACTTCTATTCTTAAAATAGAATGTTTCCTTGCTGTAGCCAAAATTCTTATTTTATTTCTATTTTTTGTATTTTTATATATATATATATGCCTTTCGGAAAGTATCTGCAAAAACCAAAGCAGTGATTAACACATCTGCTTTTCTCAGATAATAAGCATAGATTATCTGATAAGTGAATCTTGAAATGTGAATATTCACCTGTCTACTTGACCATATCAGAAATTAAGTAATACTGGGGAAAGCAGGCAGTCTGTTTTACGCTGAACTTGCGGATCTCTCCAGTCTCAGTTGTGCCTTTTTGCATTTTCAGGTTGGATGCTAAAAACTGCAAGCGTATTAACCTTGGAGGATGTCAAGCAGCTGTGTATCTCCAACGCCTCCTTCAGCTGAAATACCCAGGACATTTTGCGGCCATCACTCTCAGCCGCATGGAGGAAATACTACACGAGCATAGCTACATTGCAGAGGACTACATAGAAGGTAAAACAAGCTGCAACTTACTACTAGTTAGTATTCATCCAGACTGTGCTTTGTCCTCTATATCCCTTATTCTCAAAGTGTCTGGGATTCTGGTGGAAATATTCTACTGCTATTCTGCTTTCTTCATAGCTGTCTCTCTGGTAATCTACCTCATGGGAAATTCTTGACAACTGTTTCAAATTTAACATTAAGATAGAAACAAAATTAAATTACAAAAAAAACACAACTGTATTAGTTCAAATTTTTCTGAACAAAAATTGGGATTATTTCAGAGGAAAAGAATTTAAAATGAATGTATTACTTTATACTTCCAACAAAACATTACATTGGTTAGGATGATTTCTGCATCTGGCCATGTTTCTTATCTGCTTTAAGTTTTCTAAAATCGCAGAGGACGCTTCTCATGACTTTTTGTGAATTAAAGAAGTTTTAAAATTTCCGTGATAAATGTCATCCTAAGTAGTGCTCGAAGAAGGGTGTTTTCTTAAATTTGTCACTTCCTCAAGAGCCTGCAAGAGTCCTTAGAAATGTGTGAGAGCTCTCCCTTACGCTGGGAAGAGAGAAGAGACATTAGTGTGTGCCTCTCACTTCTTAGTACTTTGTGTTTCCTGTGTGCTGGAGAGCAGAGCACTGAGACGTGTGTGCATGGAATATGTGACTGGAAGGTAGTGCTCTCAGCGGGTAGCTAAATGGGAGTGCGGCTGCCAAGAGGTGGGCAGAAACTTGGGCTGTACTGTTGCCTTCTCTCTTCTAAGTCTGAACTTAGCGTGGAGTGCATACAACATATGAATCATTGTTTTCAGCATGGCAACACAGTTAGTTTGCTTTCAAAACATGCAGAGCTACAGAAGTGGCGGTCCCCAGAGTACTACGAGAACAACATGCACAAGATGCAACTGCCTTTCTCTAACAAGCTGCTGGGAAGCACTCTGACATCAGAGGAAAAGCAGGAGAGGCGGCAGCAGCAGCTACGTCGACTTCAAGAACTCAATGCACGTCGTCGAGAAGAGAAGCTGCAGCTTGACCAAGAGAGGCTGGACAGGTTACTATACGTACAGGTAAACAAGGCAAAGTTTTCCGCGTGATGCTTTTGGAGCGAGGCCGGCTTTATCAGAAGGTCAGGCATCAGCGTGAAGAAGCTATGGCTGTCCTGTGTGTTTTCTGATAGGAGCTTTTTAAGGTTACTTGCAAGATAAAAGGGAGAGATTATTGATGCAGAAGATGCTTCCAGGTTGTGGACAGTACTTCGGTGAAATATTTTGAATGCTGCTGAGGTGTGCACATCAGTATATCTAGTAATGAAGGCAAAATATCTGTACACGTGCAGTTGATGGATAGTTGACTGCCCTGTATATCACAGCTAACTCTGATCTGTCTGTAGGAACTTTTAGAAGATGGTCAAATGGACCAATTCCACAAAGCTTTGGTGGAGCTGAACATGGACTCTGCGGAAGAACTTCAGTCCTACATCAATAAATTGAGTCTGTCTGTTGAGCAAACGAAGCAGAAAATCCTACAGGCAGAAGTCAATATTGAAGTAGATGTTGTGGACAGCAAGCCAGAGGTATAACATTTTCGCCAAGTTAATCCTCCTCTTATCTCTTAGAAAATTAAGTTTCTGTGCTTGAAAGTGTACCCCTTCAGGTTTTTATTGATGAACTAAGCTTTAACACACTGCAACTCATTGGTAATTTGGTAACTGCTTCTCTCTCTTCCAGCTTTCCTATGCAGCTACAGAAAGAGAGAGAGGTTTGATTTTATGAGAGTATGCCTGAAATCAGTAACCCTGCTTTTGCTGCTCTGCACTGTGCTCTGGGACATATCTTACAGTTTGATTCCGTATAGTTCTAAGCATAATCTCTAGGCTTCCCGACAGTAGTTGAAGTATATGAAATCATAAGTTTCCTTAAAAGTTTCTTGCACATCTTTAAGAAGTTGGAGAACAAGAAAACAGCCCTAATGGGTCAGAGAAAGTACCACTGAAGATGCTACTGCTTCCCTTTGTACTTACTCCTGGCAGTGTATGCCAGCCACTGTCTGTCCTTAAGGCTGACTTCCTTAGAGGGCTGTAAATGCAGCATCTAACATAATGGTTTTGTTCATACTTTAAACCAGCCTCTAACTTTGCTTTTGCATTAATTTTGATGAAGTAAGTGTGCCTGGTATATTAAAGATTTTTTTTTTTTTTTNCAGCTGCTTTTAAGAGATGGCCTAAGTCTGTCTGTGCATTTACGTGTAATTGCCCTTCAAGTCACATAAGGTAGAGTATTTTTAGTTATATCAGTCTTTGCTCAGGAAAAGGTAGAGAGAAAAACATAAAATTGAAGCACAGAGGAGAGTGGTGGCAGATATAGGAGTTCTTGTGTCTTAGTGTGGAGCATGAGGTGTGGCCAAAACTAGCAGGTGAGCTGATATCTTCTAGGTGTTACATTTTGCCTATTCTTATCAGTAAAGCTTGCGTAAGAATCAGAGTGACTGCGTTAAACTGAAATTGAGGTAGATGATGGGCTTATCATTGTGGTAAAGAATCTTCCTGCCTTCTGTCAAAAGAAATTATTCTAGGAAAAGCCAGTTGAAAGACTGTCAGCTTCTTGTAACTTTGCGTAAGTTATGGCTGTCTGTCCTGGATCCCACACTCGCTTCTTGTCTACCTAGACTTTTGAAAAGCATTTGACACTGTTCCCTGTAGAATTCTCATGGAAAAACTGGCTGCTCATGGCCTGGGTGAGCATATGATCTGCTGGATCAAGCACTGGCTGGATGGACGGTCCCAAAGAGCGGTGGTCAATGGAGATAAATCCAGCTGGCGGACAGTCACAAGTGGTGTTCCTCAGGGCTCAGTGTTGGGACCATTTCTGTGTAACATCTTTATTGATGATCTTGATAAGGACATAGAGTGCATCATCAGTAAGTTCGCAGATGACACCAAGTTAGGTGGGAGTGTTGATCTGTGTGAGGATAGGGAGGCTCTACAGAGAGACTTGGAAAGATTGGATCAGTGGGCCAACACTAACACTATGAGCTTGAACAAGGCCAAGTGCCAGGTCCTGCACTTGGGCCACAAGAACCCCATGCGTGGCTACAGGCTTGGGGAAGTGTGTCTGGAAAGCTGCCCCGCAGAAAAGGACCCAGGGGTTCTCATTGACAAGCGGCTGAATGTGAGCCAGCAGCGTGCCCAGGTGGCCAAGAAAGCCAATGGCATCCTGGCTGGTATCAGAAATAGTGTGACCAGCAGAAGTCGGGAGGTGACTGTCCCCCTGGACTCAACACTGGTGAGGCCACACCTTGAGTGTTGTGTCCAGTTTTGGGCACCGCAGTGCAAGAGAGATATCGAGGTGCTGGAGCGAGCGCAGGGGAGGGCAACGAAGCTGGTGAAGGGCCTGGAGAATAAACCTTATGAAGAGCGATTGAAGGAGCTGGGACTGTTTAGTTTGAGGAAGAGGAGGCTGAGGGGAGACCTCATCACTCTCTACAACTACTGGAAAGGACCTTGTAGAGAGGTTGGTGCTGGTCTCTTCTCACAGGTAATTAGTGATACAACAAGAGGGAATGGCTTCAAGCTGCAACAGAGTGGGTTTAGACCGGACATTAGGAAGAAATTCTTCACAGAAAGAGTGGTCAGACACGGGAATGGGCTGCCCAGGGGGGTGGTGGAGTCACCACCCCGAATGTGTTTCAGGGTCATTTAGATGTGGTGTTGGGGTATATGGTATAGGGGAGAACTTTGTAGAGTGGGGTTGATGGTTGGACTTGATGATCCCAAGGGTCTTTTCCAACCTGAATGATTCTACGAGCCTTTGCTAGGTGTAGTCTCAGACCTTGGAATGAATCCACAAGCCTTTTTGTTTGGTCTATACTTTATGGGAGTACCTACGATTATCACCAAACCCATTTGTGAAGGTAGGCGGTTCCTCTGTGGCTGTGTAAAGGAGTCTAAAAGCTAATTATGTTGTCCCAGGGTCTAAGTCCTTCAGATGAGTTCTGTGTTCCCTTCTGTTGTTTTAGACGTAAACCAAAATGAATTTAACAAAGCATAAGTGCTGGAGATAACATAAGGTGGCTATCATTTGTTTGCTGTAACAACGAACATTGCTTAAACTTCAGTATGAGTAATTGCTTGTGTTTTAAATGTGTAAACTAGATACTTAAGAATGTTTAAATTATTTAACTTTATGTCCTCCTGGTGTTGCTTGCTAGCCTTTACAACAAATCTTTCAAGTTTAAAATAACAAAACCAAACCTTTAGCAACAAAATCCCAAAGTAACAACATAACACAAAAATAAAGGAGATAATTAAAAAGCTGCCCCTAGGATTTTGAGTAATGCTTTTTATTAGGAAGGGGCTTTGGCAGCACCTTCACAGCTGTATAACATATAACAGCTTTTGGTATATCCCCTGTGCAAATGCTAGGCAGTTGAAACTGTGGCAGCTTTGTAGCCAGCAAATATTTGTTTTCCAGTCCCACACAAACAAGGCAGGGAATTTATGGTAATTATAGAGCAGTTAGAAGTGCTGTGAGTGCACCAATTTTTAACCAATTTAAAAAAGCTATTTTAAAAAGTTTTAGTACGTTGTTATATTTAAGGCATGGACGGCTGGGATCCTGGCAGTCAGCCTGTTGACTGAGGCCTTTAATTTCTGAGCTGGCATTGCAATAAATTTATTGAAAGTGTTTGGTTTTTTATGCTTTGAGTGAATGTCTGTCCGAACTTCTGTTTTCTGAGTGGTTCACCATTTTGATTGTTGTCCTCAGTGCTGGAGAGCAGCATATTTGGGTTCAGGCATGTTAAAGAGTTGAGATTTGAGGAAATCTGCATTGAATTTTCCAAATGTGTCACTAGAATTGAAGTCATATATGTGCTTAGCACATCTGAGCTAACCTACCATAATATACCTTCTCTGTTTCCAGACTCCTGATTTGGATCCGTTAGGCAGTGAACAGTCACTGGAGGATGTGGAAAGTATTAATGAGTTTGAACCTTTATTTGCTGAGGAACAGCCTGAAGTTGAGAAGCCTGTTGCTGCAGTGCAGGTTTGATTTCTATATCTACAACTCGTGCTAGAGGCTGCTGCCTCCCGGTTGTCCAGCTAGTCTGCTAACGTTTCTCCAAATGCAAACATTGTTAGCCTGCTCTCGGAAGAGGTATTTAAACTATCTGAACACGGCATCAAGAGAGTAGCCCTTGCAGTCTTAGCTGATGATTTAGAACATGAATGTATACACTTGGCTCACTCTGCAGGCAGTGCCAGTTCTAGCAGTGCCATGTTATTAGGGAAAAAAAGACCCTGCTCAATTTTTTTTTTGTGTGATCCATCCCAGTGGACACAGTTTTCAGCTTGTGAGGTTGAGCCTTAGGATTGAGTGCCACCAAACAGAATAAAGCGTAGGAAAAGTTCGGCTTCCTTGCCCTTTTGAAACCTTTTACAGCAGGGCCCTTTTCTCTGCGAGAGCATTGCCATCTGGGTTTTGTACAGAACTGTTTGGAAACTTTGCTTATTCTAGAATATTACTGTTCTTTAATATAGTTTCCCACTACTTTTTAATCTCATATTTTTAAAGCCCGTGTTTAACCTGGCAGAGTACCACCAGCTTTTCCTTGGCACTGAAAGAATCAGGGCTCCAGAGATTGTCTTCCAGCCCTCCCTGATAGGAGAAGACCAGGCTGGTATTGCAGAAACCATGCAGTATGTCCTTGAGAGGTGAGTTTACAAAACTACTTGGCACTTTCTTAAATAAGCTGGTCTTGTTTTGATAGCAGCTTTTGCAATACTGGTTACTTCACAATAATATGAGAAAATATGTTTGAATAGTTCTTCTGGGTGGGGTTGAGCACTGCAGGTTAGACATGTCTTCCTGTCCTGAAAACCACATGTAACTGCTTAAGTCAGTGGGAAATAAATGCTATCTTAATTTATTTATTAATGATATGAAAAATACCTTCTTCCTGCACCCCAGTGGATTGTCCTGAATGCGTCCCACTTCAGAGACCCCTGGTCCAACTTGTTATAGAGGGAAACAACCAACCCTTGTAAATACCCATCCCTTGAAAGAATGAGCTGGCAGACTGTTTCCGTGGGACCAAAATCAGAGGTCACGTTTTTAAGTTAGGATGTAGGCACACTTACCAAACAACTGTTTCCAGACAACTTAGCGTTAACAAAACCTCACTTCTCAGCTGTATGAACATACGAGATTGCGTTTTCTGAAATGTTAAGAATTCCAGCTCTCCGGAGTTGTTGGTTTGTGGGGTACAGTGCACAGAGTGCTTTAAGGATTTTCTTCTGCCACCCCCTGAATTTCCAGAAAACAAATGAGCACAGAGGGAAGCGAAGGAAGTTTCTCAAAGTGAATCCTGAAGACAAGGTATCACCCTGTAGCTGTTCAGTTCATAGTGAGAGATGTCCTTGAGAAAGACTGGTGCTGGGTTTTGTTCCTTGTAGGTATCCAAAGGAGCAACAAGCTGTACTTGTCCAGAATGTTTTTCTCACTGGTGGAAATACAATGTACCCTGGACTGAAAGCCAGAGTCCAGAAGGAACTCCTTGAAATGAGGCCATTCCAGTCATCTTTTCAGGTACATGTATGGACGTGATGGTTCCGTGAACAGTCTGTGTCAATGTTGAAAAGGAATTCAGGTCAGGAGATGTACAGAGCGGGTGTACTTAGAGCATGGGATTGGAGAGTGGTTTATGACAAGACACTGAAAACAGCTGTTTTAACCTGAGAAAATGAAAATTAAGCAAAGATACCATTGCTCCTTCTGAAGACTTCAGAGAGAGTAGGGTAGATGCCTTAGAAAAGGAAAACCTGCTTCAGCTAAAGGACTGTGCACACGCAAGCACATTTGGCTGGAAATTTGCAGATTGATTTCTTAGGTTTGGGAGAGTTGCTATCTGGAACAAGTAACAGCTAGGAGTAGTTGCTGGGGAAAACTATGCTCACTTCAAAACTAAGTTACGTGTTCAGTTCATTACGTGTAATGACTGTCTGGGACAGCAACAAAAGAGATTAATTGAGCATCTTCCAAACCTGCGATCCCCTACTACATTTTTAGTAGCAAGCACAGCACAAGCTGGGCAAGTCCCAGAGTTTGCCATGCATTTTGTAAGGAGACTTGCAAGAGTCTCCTTTGCCGTTCTGAAACCACTTTGTCTTCTCAAATCTACTAAGTTCTTGAATAGAAAATCAGGTTATAAACTGAGGAGGAAAAAAAAATCAGTGCAAATATAATCTTGTGATTCCACAGCTCTTGTTTTGTGCAGTTATTGTACGTAGCTGTGAGCCAAATGTGAGTGACAGAAACTTAGTTACAGCCATATACTTGGTAGTTTTGGGAAGGATGTTGCTTGCTGGGTTTTGAGTGACTTGTGTCTATAGGAAGCAAATGAGCACCTTTCCTTCTGCATTTAAAGTTGCTGCTTGTGACTGAGTAAGAGCTTCCTTTCTATTAAAATGCAGCCTGTAGTGTGGTCCTATCAGACATCTGTCACTTCACAGATATCACACGTGGGATTTATGCGGTGTCTAGTCTAGCAAGCCCGTAGCTGAACCAGGAAAGCAGTTCATGCTGCAGTAATAGGAATAATTTAAATGAAAGTATGAATCCATGCCAGTGGAAAGAGAGATTTCTTAGCCTGCAATATCCCTTCCTGCTACTTCAAGCAGGGAGGAAGTTTTGATGGAGCACTTGATGCTTGTTTTGCGGTGCCACCAAACTCTTCTGACTGCGAGGGCTGTTAGTTGTGAGTGTGATACACCAGTGTGCTTTCTCAACCTGTAGAAACACAGCAGGCTCATGGAGAATTGATCTCAAGGTGAAAGCACACTTCAAGCCCATTCCTAACATTACTCTTCCCCAGAGGTGCTGAATAATCAGCTGGGACTTCTGAAATTCAGTGGTTTGTGTCATATACTACTGTAACCAGGGTAAAAAAGGCTTTTCTCTCCTGTGTTGAATTGACGTTGTTCTATTTTCCTTCCATCCAGGTTCACCTTGCTTCCAGTCCTGTTTTAGATGCCTGGTACGGGGCTAGGGATTGGGCAGTGGAATACATGACCCGCGAGGAAGGCTGGATAACCAGAAAAGACTATGAAGAAAAAGGAGGAGAATACCTCAAGGAACATTGTGCTTCAAACGTCTATGTTCCCATTCGCCTTCCAAAGCAAGCCCCGCGGACAACGGAGGCATTAGCACCTAGCAGAGCGCTGACATCCAGCACAGGCCATCCTTGTGAGCAGGCTTAGCACCGCGCCTTTGCCACAGACTTGCAGATGGAGATAACGGTGCAGAGGAAAGAAGAGTTACTGGGTCGCAGCGTGAGCTGTGCCTGGAGTGCAGACCTCCCCTAGCCTTGCTGGCAGCTCGGAGAGCACTAGGCATCTCATCCAGGTGCTTGAACGAGGAGGACGAGCCATGCTGGGGAGGCAGCTGGAATGGTCAGAGTACTTGCAATGCTCATGCACAGCACAGGAGCGTGTGTGCCAGCAAGGAGGAACACAACAGCAGTGCATTCCAGAGAAAAATACCATCTTACAAACTTTCGTAGTAAGACTCAGGGGTTTTTGAAGAGTATATGATTTACACCTTTTTTATTATTATTATTTAATTAAAATGTACTGGTTTTATACTGCTGTTACTGCATGATCCAAAAGCTGGATCAAGGCTTGTATGAAGCGAATCAGTCCAGCAGGCGTCCCCCTCACTCGTCACATCGAGCATTTCTCAGGACGTGGAGGCCTCTTGCTGCTGGAGGCAGGAGGCGTTGATCTGTGCCTTTCCTCCTGAGGCCTCCTGCACTCCCGTCTTGTTGAATTTCCTTCCTGCTACACACTTTCTGCTAAACTGCTGCCAAATAAGTGGTGAGATTTCAGATGCTTTTTACTCCATTTATGTCAGTAATATGGATGTCTCGGTTGAAACTGAAGACCTGGTCACATAAAGCACTATCTAGCTGTAAAGACAGAACCCTCCGTAAAGGGCAGAAGGACTGCCAAATCTTGTGCAGTCCTTCAGTGGTTTAGCAAGAGTGGTGGCTGAGCAAGGCATCTCTTGACTGATGGGACTTTTTAATCAGAAGTTGTTTTAGCAATAAAAGAGACTTTTTGCTTCACCACTAGTTTCTGTGTTCTGGTGATTGGACCTCTTTGGTTGTGCCTTGATGAAAAATGCAGGTTTGCAGCCAGGGCCCTGTCCTGCTGCACAGCGTACTCTAGCTTGAATTTCACCGGGGATTCAGTTCTTGCACTGAACAACTCGTTACTGCGTTCCCAAAAGAGTAATCAATATTAAATGCTGAACTGAAACTTAAGCACACTCCGTCAGTTTGGCAAGAGCATTAGGCAAGACTATGAGGAAAATATTCAGACCATAACTGGTATAAAGAAGGTGGAGAGGTGGTGGCTTCCTGTCCCCAGGATGCCACAAGGCATCAAGATAAATTGTCTTCTGGCAGATGCCAAACAAAGGACATGAGGTGCTTGTAGGTGTTGAGTGAGGAGTTTGTTACTACAGGACATCATACACACGTTTCTGGATTCAAAAAGTATTACTTGGATCTATGATTTTAAAAAAAGAAAAATCTATCAAACACAGCGCTATCCCCTGTGCGTAGGAGGTCCTGCAGTCGTGTATTCCTCTGAGCGTATGAGGGAAGTGGTGTTACAGACCTGCTCTGGTTCCTGTGGCACCCAGCAGTGGTCGCTCTCGGGTGGGATACAGGTCTTGGTGGACCTTTGGCATGATCCTAACAGGCTGTTGGGCAGGGGGAGGAGGAGAAGGGAGCTTGCTGCCTTCGGGTAACCTTAGTTTTGGACTATTGATCCTCTCACTAGCTGCCTGGAGGCATATTAATTTTCAGGACCATTAAGGCAATTCTATGGGTGGTAAAGAATGTGGAAAAACGTGCTGTCCTGAAACAGGCAAAGTTACACCCCAAAGAAGTGTCTTTTCTGATTTTGGTTCATATCAGTGACCTGGAGTAAAGTATATGATGTGCCATTGCTGTTTGACCCCTTTCTGACCCATCTTCAGCTATAATGGCAGACTGGGTACTCGAGATACAGAAATGTGGTCCAATACTTGGTGTTGATTGCTAAATAGAAAAGTGTTGTGCATAAAACTGTTCCAGAATGAACTCCTAAAAGGGTATCTGTAGTGAATGGTTATATTACTTTTAAATGTTTGGCCAAATTGTGCCAACCACTTCACTTGCATTAATTCAAAGCAGAGCTGCCTAATTCTGTGCAGAGATGCCAGATCAGCTGCTTAAACAGTTTCAAGGCAGCATAATTTTATAATCTCCTAAATATTAGCTGTTAATTTGTTCCTTTATCCCCACTCTAGCTGGAGTAACTGATGAACTTGGACAACGTGATCACGGTCCCAGGCTGTTCTCAATGTGCTGATGGGCATTTGGTTGCTTGGAATAGTACCATGAAAAGCGTGAATGTTGCAAACGGGATTAATTTTACCCATTTAAGTTCAATTCCCCGGTAGGATTTGCTGTGGCACTATGCGAGCATTAGTGCTGGCAGGAGAAAATGGAAGGAATGTGTGATATTGAGGGCAGGAGGACGCAATGGCATTAATTTTGACAGTAGCGTTGGTTGGAGTCCTTGTGGAGCTCCACCACTGTGACATTTGTGGCAAGGTTTTTCTCATACCCATGTGCAGAATTTGGTTGTTTTCCTTATAATTGATGGAGGGCTCACCAAACCCAGAAGGGGCTTGGACTGTTTCTTCTGTGCGTTGACTTACGCCACCAGTGGAGCAGGCTGATAAGGCACCTGCTTGGCTCCTTTTTAATGTGACTTCTGGTTGTGTGAGGGGCAGTAGGAGGAATTGGTATGAGGAAACAGTTTACTGGGAAAAGAAAGAAAAAAAAAAAGATTATTCTGTGGACAGGAAACTTGAGTTGACGCTGTGAGGGCCTTTGCCAAGTGATCGTAGGGCTGCTGTTGAGTGAGCTGCTGTGCAAGCAACCTCAAAATCTGGAGTGTGTTTGTCCTGGCGGGTGTCCTGCGAGCTGACAAAGTGTGATTGCCAGTTCAGAGGCGGTCAAGTGGTTCCCGTTTGCTCCTCGGTGTATTAAGTTCAAAGCAACCTGTAACTGTATTATACAATTCAGTTATCACCTAATTCAGGTCAAAGAATACAAAAGTAGGAGTTGCAATTTAACAGGGGTGGTGAGCTTGGTCTATTTAATCTAAAAGGGAGCTCAAACTGGGTTCCTCCTTTCGCAGGGTCCCTAAGACCTGCTCCGAGTGGAAACACCACGTCAGTGAGAAGCCCTGGAGACTAAACATAGACCACGTGTTTAATGTCCCAGATTTCCGTTTGAGCTGCACACGAGCCTTGCTTTCGGTCTTCAAGGCTTCTTATGTTTCCTGTGCCATAGCGACTTCAAACACTAGCCGGTCTTTGCTAAATCTCCGCTAGGACACCAAGATTAGAACTCTTTGCTCCAGTTATTAATCTCTGAAATACTTAATGTGCTGTGTAAGACAGCATTTCAGAAGAAAGAGAAGATGCCCATGAACTGTCACTGAAAATTTAGGATTATCCCTCTGGAGACAGCCTGCAGTGATCCTCCAGCAGCCAGTCGCAAGCCAGAAGTTTTGAAGCTTGTGTGGGATGAGCAGGGGAGGGGAGAATGCTGTAATGGATTTAACATTATCCCCGCTGTCATATGGTGGGATTTCCACCCCGGTTCGATATGTCAGGCAGAGAGCAGCTGCGCTGATTCCCGTCGCTCACTCCCACTGCTTTGTGCAGAGAGCGAGCTGTTCCCTGAGCATCACCTTCAACAAAACTTTGCAGCTCAACCCCCTGGCATGGTTTGCCAAGAGTTCTTCAGGCTCCTTTCCCTCCTTCTTTTCAGGTGCTCACTTCCCTGTATTTAGTTGACAAACACCTTTTCCCCACCTTGTTCATCACCCAACCCCAGCAAAGTGCCATAGTTTTGAGTGTGGGTGTTGGGTTTTTTGTAACTGTATTGGTGGGGTTTTTTATATCCTTAGGGATCTTTTCTTCCTCTTTTTGAGCAGTGGGCTTCGTTTCCATTTCCTAAAGCGGCAGAGACCGTGATGAGAGTCCTGCGCCGAGAGTCGGGAGACCTGGATCCATTTTCGTGCCTGTTTACTCACGACAAGCCATGGCCGTTTGCTCTGACCTCGTTCTGTGCCTCAGATTCTGCGATGGTAAAGCCAACCTGAGAACGGTGCTGGCAGAGGGTTTCACAGAGTGAATAATTACTGTAGAAGACAAGGAATGGTGATGGGAAGGCTGGAAAGGGGTTTGCGGGGAAGGAGAGGAGGTCAAGTAAAATCACGGAGAATAGGTCCATCTATGCTGAATGCACAATGGGCCAAGTGGAAGGTCTTCAAACCACTCGTTGCCTGAAGCTGGAAGAAGCGTATACAGCGTGGTAAGAATCACTCCATGCAGGTATGCTCTTATTTTTAAGCAATTACTATTGACCACTGTCAGAATATGAAGTAAGCTGGATTTATGGTCTGAGTCCAGAAGCTTTAATGCTCTTAAAATTCCTGGGTTTAGACAGGACAGTATGGGGGGGGTTTTTAGCTTTCAGAACTGAGGTGAAGTATGAAGCAGCTTCTCCCTTCATCTGTCAGGATATACATGTGCTGTGCTGACGGGGAAAAAGCATCTTTCACGTTGCCAGTGAGATTCTGTGAAGGCACCCGGGTTCTGCGCTCCCAGTAGCCACAGTCAGGCTGTCACATCAAGAGGAAGCTCATCCCTGGAGAAGCTCGGTGCACTGCTCTTGGCAGCTCTGGCTGCACAAATGAGCTTTACAACATGCAAAGAAAAAGCGTGGCTTTATTCAAGCCTCTCTCAAATGAATTCCAGAGGAGAGACACCTCTGGAAAGAATTGAAGCTTCTCACATTTGAACTGCTTGGAACATGGTGGATGATGGAGTACTGGATAGCAGGGAGACCACAGTGCACTGGGTGCCTGCCTTACTTAGATGAAGGGCAGGGGTGCGTGGTGGACCTCTGGGTGGGAGAATTTTTGAGGGGTGATGGCTACCTGCAGCCCCAAAGCCTCATAGCTGCCGTGGTGGCACACGGGGATGGCACGTGGGGCTGCTCTCTAGGCACGTTCCCGAGTTCCCCGATGCTGAGGAGGGGTTTGGGGGGGTGTTGGCTGCACCTGAGGCTGATTTTCCTCCTCTTCTCTCTATCACCTTGTTTCTGCACCTCTTCCTGGGGCGTCATCCATGCTCCTAAATGGCTCCATATGCCCAGTGGGAAAACTGTCCCGTACGGGCATGAGAGGCTGGGGTCTCGCTGTCTTGTCTGAGGCTTACTTGGAGGCGAGTTTGAGCCTGCAAACAGTTTGTGGGTAGTCTTATCTTTCCACTAAAGATTTTGATGTGGTGAATTCCTTCTGCAGGGTGTTACCGCTCTCTTCAAAGGAGAATAGTCATAAAATCAGAAAAAACGAGCCTGCCTCACGGACGCTTGTTTCTGCATTTGAAGAGCAGCCCAGCCACGTCCAGGTAAGAAACAGTCCTGTTTGCCTGATCGTCTTCCTCTGCTTTGGGGGCTAGCAGAGACTTTAACAGGGCTCCTCTGCACAATTTTAGAAATAACTTCAGTCACTGCTAGAATGACCAGAAGTCCCCTGGGGCACACGGGCCCCTGTTCCTTGGGGGTGACCTCCCCTGTCATCCCTCTCACCTTGAGCACCAGCTGCCTTCCAGCGTTTCGTCTGCTACGCTTGGATAAATCCACCTGATCTAGAAGCCGTCAATTAATATGCTGTCAGCATTCCAGAAGCAAAATGCCTTAAGAAGGTCCCAAACTGTTTTCTTAGATGTATTGACCACGACGTGCCCCTGGGAATCCATCATGCGCACGAGGAGGGCTGTCACAAGGTGGATGCCATCTGCCAGCACTGAGTTTGAGATATTAGTAAGCTTCTTGCATAACATCTTGCGTGGCTTGTTTAGTATTAGGAAAAGCACTTCTGATTCCTGAATGTGGCAGAGTTGGGGGTTTTTTGTCATCTTTAAACTGATTTTTGTGTCCCTTGGGACACACGTTCCCCTTGGGAGCCACGTGCATTAGCACGATGCTCCTGGCTGGCTTTGTTTCTCGGTGCTGGGAAATGTATTTCAAATCCTGATCCTTAGATCACAAATCTTTTTTTTTTCCGCACAACAGCTTGGTTAAAATATACCCCACTCCTCCTCTCGCCCCAGATTCCTGCCACATACCTGGCATTCCTTCATTCTTAATGAGATGAAGGAGTGGGGGATTTCGCCCTCCTGGAATTTTAGAGGAATACTAAGTGGATTTCTCATGAAAAGCCCCATTTAGGGTACAAATCTCCCCAAAAGATATTCCCTGCATGGCAAACCTTGCTTTTGCTGGTAATGGTGGACAGAGTTTTTAGTTCCTTGTTCAATAGGCACTTTCTCCCTGAGCCTTGTTGTAAGTTTTGCCGTTGATGGAGGCCACATTGGAGCAAGCTCCTGCTGTTATAGATGAAGTTTTACCAGTCACTGCAAGGTGGACAAACTCTCCACACAGACAAAAGGCAACATAAAGGTTGTTAAATCAAAATAGTTTTATTCCAGGCTCAATCATTAATTTACCCTAATTAAACGTAAAGCTGAATTGGATCAAAGGTTCCTCCAGCCTGGTCCTGGCAGTGACCTCCAGGAGATGTCGAGGGAGGAGCATAAGAATCAGAGCAGTAGCGAGATGGTGTAAAACAGGAGGAAGATTGTAAATAGTTACAGCTGGTTTGTACTTTGTGGCCAGGGAGACATGCGAACCCAGTGCTCCAGGAGTTTGTCTTTACATGGGATCCATCGCAGGACTCTGCCCTCTTACATGAGTTGAAAGGGAGAGGGCAGCTCCACAAACTGCTGAGCTCCGCAAGGACGGGGGTTTCGGAGTAGCAACGCCAGGCTGGACTGTGAACACTCGCTTCGGAGGCGCTGCGCTGTGCTGTGGATGTCCTGAGCCTGCAGTGAAGCTGCTGTGACAGCCCCAAGCCGTGCTTCAGCAGTGAAGAGCTGGGACAGGACACCGTGGCCGCACCGTGGCGGCCAGTGAGCCCGGCTCTGCCTCCTGCTTCGGGAGAGGGCAGCTCCACAGGCAGCTCCACGGCTCTGGGGATCCCTGCGTCCTCTTGTGCTGGGGCCTGCCTTGCTTTCATCCAGCTCCACGGTGGCAGAGGGCCATGGGCTGTTCTTGCTGCTGCCGAGGAAACAATGGAGAGGAAAGCTTTGATTTCACCAGTGATGGACACCCTCCTGCTCCAGGGTGGTGCAGATGGAAGGAACTGGGGGCTGGGGGCTCTTTTTTTTTTCTTTGCTTTTATCCTTTGTTAACCGCTGGTGACTTCTTGTTGTAGGAACTGCTGTGACCTCCCTGTAGGTTTTATTTATGCGCTGTGGCTGACATTGTTTGCAGCAGACCTTTGATATTCAGCCCTGGGAGCATCCTCTGGCCTGGGAATGGGAAGAGTTGAGCCCGGCTGCCCGCAGGCACGCGCCAACCCGGGAAGAAGGTGGTGGCACCGTGCAGCGATGAACCTCTCCATCGCCTCGGGAAGACAACTGAGTCATGTGGGGTTATGGACTGTTCACAAGTTGATGACTTGGGCCCAGCATCTGCCCTCCTTGGCCACAGCAGCGTCCCATGTCAGCAGCAGACGTGACCGATAGCTCTTGCTGGGGCAGGGGCCGCTGATGGTGCTGCCCTGCCAGCGGGTGGAGAAAATGCAAAGAAGAATCTGGCATTTATGGGATTTTTTTGTGTGTTTTTCTAGGAAAAGAGCAACTAGGAGGTTGCAGAGCTTTTGTACTGGGTTCAGGCTGGAGATCCATGCCTGGAAGAGCTGGGAGATGCCCACCATGTGTGGTCTGGGGGAGCTTTCCTCAGGCCTCCCGAGCGATGGTCACTCCACCCATCCCTCTCGGCAGGGTGAAGGGCACCTGGAAGGGACAATTCCCCAGCTCCTGGGGGCTCGACTTCCCAATGTTCTGTAAAACTTACCCTTCCATAACTTTCATGGTAATTCCTCTTCACAGAAGGCTTTCTCGCGGCCCAGATCCATTTGTGTGGGTATGGAATGAAAACAGCTTTTCTCATGATGCAAAAATGGAGGAGGTAATTTATATTTACGCTACCCCGAGCCCATTCTCTTGAACGCTTTTTAAAAATCCCAATAAATACTGTTTTTTCACAACACATTCCCCAGGGACCAAAGACGATTCCCAGGAGCCATAAAACCTTCAAGTGTGTTTACGCAACTCAAAATGCCCTTTATAATATTATGTCACCTTCAACCTACTCTGCTATTCTGCGTGCTGGGATCTGAAATATGTATAAGCACTGGTTGTGCTGTGTGCCTTACGGAGAGATTGGAAACGAGTCGTTAATTGCAAATTTAGGGAGCTGTGGATGGCAGTTTTTACAAGCAGTTGTTTCAATCACAGGAGCCAGCAGTCGCGAGCAATTGATTTTATCAGGTATCAAAGTACACCCTTACGATCTGGGAAGCCTGGGATCAGTGAGAGGGGTTTTATCTCGAGCTCCCAGCGTTACGGGGCAGGGTTAAGTAGGTGGTCACCGTTTCAAGGAGAACTTTAACTTCCAAGTACCCTTCTGGCCCGGCAGCAGCGGGACTGGGCTGCACAGAGCCACATGGGAAGCGGAGCTGGTTCACGTGGGAATTTACCTCTTCTGCAAGAAGTAGATATTAAGAAAACGAACCAAAAAATACCCCCCAAAATCCCACTGTTTTTATTTTGAACTCAAACCAGCAATTTGGTATTTCCCACAGAAGGAAACCCCCCATCCCAACTTGTTCTGAGCAGCTACACTGACAATTGTCCTATTTTTCTTCCTTTGAGAAGGGCGACTGAGCAAGTCCAGCTCCTGAATTGAAGGAAGTCTTTCCCTGAACTGCAGACAGAAATGCTCCAGGGTTTTCTGGCTCAGGAAATCAGTCCTCAAGCCTGAGGCTGACTTCTTTGGAGCCACGGACACTAGAAGTCCCCACCAGGCTGGTAGAAACCCAGCCAGTCAGTTCCTACCAGAAGTGACAATTTCGTCTGCTCCAGCTTTGCAGAATTCATGTCCTCGGAATATTTTTCCTTCACGGGCTTTATCAGAAGATGCTCAACCAGGCTCCTCCTTCCCTTTTAAAGAAGTCACCATGGTTTAAATCTAGGAAAAAAAAAATTCATAGGCATCCAAAGGACTTTCTTGAAATTAGAGCAAAAGTACGTATATTTTGAAAGCATTTTGCTCCTTTATGTTTCTGCTTGAAAATAAAAAGGTTGTAGCTCTCTGTATGTGGCATCGCTTTCTTCTGAGACTTAATAATTTAAACATTTTGAACTTTTCAATGCAAGCCTTTAACGTCATAATTTCTTAATACCGATGCCACAACTGTTTAGACATGTAAGTCATTTGATTATAGCTTTATGTTAAATGAGGAACCATAATTAATACGATCATGCTCAATTTCTTCCTTACTGAACATAAAGATAGAATAATTTCTCCAGAGGGAGAAAAAAGTTTCCTCAAATGACTAAATGGAAAGATTTTTTTAAATAATTTAGCTTGAAGTTTAAGATAGATAGGATCGAAACAAGACATAAAATGCAAAATGCCCTGTTTGATGCAGAGGGAGAATCCCGGGGAGCCTCGTGTCGTGTCTGCAGCATTCCTCTTTCCTGGGTGCGGGGGCAGCAGCAGGATCTTCCCAAATCATCCCTTTTCCTCCTCCCAGCAATGTTTCATGGAAAACACAGAATAAAAAGCCTTTGGTTATCAGAGCTCTCCGGAAGACACGCTCTGTTTTTCACCACTCTCTCCCATTTTTGCCTAAGCCACGTTTACTAGCCATTTTGGGAGGCAAAAACTTCGTAGAGAGGTAAAAATGGCCCTGCTGTCGTGCCCGGTCCCTCAGCGTCTTCTTTTTGGAGCGGCTCGGAGCTGCTGCTCCTGCACCAGCTCGGTGAAGGCTTGTGAAAGGTGGGAGCCGGAGCACAGGGAGACGTGGGAAGCTGCACGCCAGCGCCAAGCGCAGCGGTGTGTCCATCTGAACGGGGGATGCTCTGGGAAGGTGCCTCGGTGCATCTTTACAATTTGCTCTTGTAGAAACCGGGGAGATCCTCGGTGCTGGCCCCCGTGCCTGTGGGTGAAGCAACCCCTGCAGCCCCCACCGCTGCCCGGCCCGGCGAAGCCCCCACGGGGTTCACAACCCCAGCAACAGTACCCCATGCCTTTATCTTCCCTTTATCTTCTGTACAGCACGTCCTCTGCCATCAGGTCCTTGAGCCTGGGAGCATTTATCTTCTCCTGGCGGAAATTCGGCACTAATGACTTACAGCAGGAGCAGAGTTACGCAGCTGGAACGTGCTTCATCCGTACCTTGACATGATGTGCCGTAGCTTTGTCCGCCCATTGCCGGTTACCCTCCGACCCACGTAAATACATTTGTGCCTTTTACTTAGAATCACGGAACCATAGGGTTGGCAGGGCCCTCTGGGGATCATCCAATCCCATCCCCTGCCAGAGCAGGGTCACCCAGAGCAGGGGGCACAGGAACGCCTCCAGGCGGGTGTGGGATGTCTCCAGAGACGGAGACTCCCCCACCTCCCTGGGCAGCCTGGGCCAGGGCTCTGCCACCCTCACGGGAAAGAAGTTCTTCCTCAGGTTTAGGTGGAACTTCCTGTGCTCAAGTTTGTGCCCGTTCCCTCTTGTCCTGTCCCTGGGCACCACGGAAAAGAGCCTGGCCCCATCCTCCTGACACCCCCCTGTCAGTATTTATAGGCATTGATAAGGTCCCCCCTCAGCCGTCTTTTTTCCAGACTAAAGAGACCCAAATCCCTCAGCCTTTCTCCATCAGAGAGCTGTTCCAGTCCCCTCAGCATCTTGGTAGCCCTGTGCTACTTCTACGTAGCTGGGCACTGACACCCACTTGTCCACCTCCCCGGAGGAAACGACCACTGTGACCCTCATATTTGGCCCTCGGGAGGATACAGCCGAGCAGGGCGTCATCGAGAGGGTGTTGAAACAACTTGTGCTCTAGAACACGACCTTCGGATTATTTGCTTGAACTTCTGAATGCAGGGGGAGGAGAGCGTACTTCCAGCTATTTCTTTCTGCGGGGCTGAAAGGAGAAATCAGCGCTTCTTTCTGCCTGCAGTTGCTCCCTGAGCTGATTCCCCAGGAGGACTTTGGTTTTAAGTATCCCTCTCAGGTCTCTGCTGACATTATTAGCAATAGTGGTCAATTAGGTCTACCGAGAAGGGAGGGAGAGGGACAAAGAGAGATGTCAATTTTAGCACTAGCAGGAGAAAAGGAAATGGATGTTTGCTGAGCAGAAAGGATTTAAGACCTTAGCAGGGAAGGGAGGAGAAGGAAAAACTATAAGCCTCTAAAGAATGAACTATAGAAAATTTAACGATGCTTTTTAGGGCTTGCCAAACAAGCAAAACACATTATAGCACTTTCACCTGCCAGCTCGCGGGGATTTGGCTTTTCATTCTCGATTATACGCTGTGTTTTGCAGCCCAGGTTTTAAGCAGGGCCTGAAGGTAAGTGGATCCAGGGGCCATTGTATTGTCGGGGAGAGGAATGTGGGTTTGTGCTCTCCACAGAGGTGGGAATTTGCAGCAGGTCGGGTCTGGGCTGCTGAGGGATTAGGTCAGTATCAGCTCTCAGCGCTGCCTTAAGGCAAATTGAATTTTTCACAGACAAGGGAAAGATGAAGATAAAAAAAACCCCCAACTCTGTAACTTAACTAATCACCTGCCACTAAATAAGGCAGTATGAGCTCTTCACCACCTCCACTTTGCTTTATAACATTACTGCGGTAATTACCTGGCACATTTGATTGGAGCAGTTCTAATTCTTGCAGAATAAAAGTGATTCTGCCCGGCTGTGGCTCGGCTGATCTGGAGGGTCGGAGGGTTTGGTGGGGGGGTCAGTTACTGGCTGCGGTGAGCTCAGGGGGGTGGGTTTCAGCACAGGGAAAATGAGTGTGTGGGGTGTCCAGCTGAGCATCACAGCTTTATCTCCCAGGGGGTTTATTCTCAGTTGTGTAATTTCAGAAGTTCTGGGTCTGTTGATGCGCGTTTGCTGATGGCTGCTGTTGGAGAGGCAGAAAACAGGCTGCCTCGTCTCAAACAGCTTCTGGCCCTCTCTGTCACTTCTGGCTTTTCTTTCTGTACCTGGGTGACCCCAGGGACATCCCATGCCAGGTCCTCACAAGGAGGGCTCTAACTCCTGTTAAACCCCTGGCTCAGATCCCTACTTAGCTTAAACTTTGTGGGATGGTGGCTGTGGGCTTGTGTCTCGGCCCCCTGCTGAGCAGAGCTGCTCGCAGAAACCCTGCGATTTTTACAGACTCCTCCTGCTTTACTCGTAGGGGGCTCGCTCTAGGTGGAAGATATGTGCTTCCAGACAGTAAACAACAGGAAAGAAAGCTGCAGAAGGGTTGAAGCCAACGTCCTTGTAACTCCTGAATTAAGAGAAGGCTTAATGATGACTCTCAGACAGTGTTTCCTACTGTAGCTCCTGACAAGAGCTCCCAAGAGAGGAAGGGAGGGGAAGCATCTCTACCAGGGATCACAGCACCAGAACAACTGTTTCCCTAGCTCTCAGCTGCCTGAAAATAACATGTAGTAGCACGGAGTCTCCTGTATGTGTGGTTCTTTGCCACTCCTGGGACTGTTGATTTTCACCCCCAGAAACCCTTCCGTGCTCCTGCCACAGCTGTGCGTGGCCAGGCTGAGTGCTGGAGGTGGTTACGGGTGATAAAACGGAAGGGAAAAAAGCCAGAGAGCTGCTGTAGCTTCGCTTTCTCCTCTTGCTTTGATGCATCTGTCACAGTGTGGCCAACAGCCTGGTGGCCCCACGGAGGATTAACCTCTCCATTGTTTCAGCAGTGCTGCGGCACACACCGGTGAAACCAGCGCCCAGGGCCAGGCGGTGCTCGGAGGCCAGGGACCTGCCTGCTCGCGGTGCTGTGGGTATGTTACAGCTTGGGCTTTGAGAGCAGACGATTCAGGTTGAACAAGTCGAGTCGGGTGTGCCAGCGACCTGGGCACTTTCCTTTGTGGTCCTGCCAGCTTTGCTGAGGACTCGCTGAGCCACGGGCTGGCAGTGGCCCTGCTGGCCACCGCTGCTGCAGGGAAGGGGCCGTCATCTTGCGTGGGTACACGGGAAGGGGGGACACAGCAGAGGCCACAAATGATCTATTCAAGTAATATTTCTGCTGGCGATGCCCTGTGCTCCGGGTGCTGGGCTGATCTATACTGGTGTGCCTGCTCATGGGTATTTTTGATGGCACCTGCAAATCTGATTTGATGGCCACCTTGACGTGTCGTGGAAGGCATCATTTGGTTGGACTTTAAGGAGAGGAAGCGGATGATTCCTTTGGTGGACAAGAGGTGGAAGAGTGTTGGTTGAGTTCTTCAGGGGTTTAGGCTGCTGAGGCTTCATTGTGTTGTGTGCAATGCACTTAGAGCCCTGAAAAGGAACCCTTTGGTTATGTTTAAATTCACAGCACACAGAGGTTTCCTGTTGCACCCGGATGAGGTGGTCAGAGGGCAAATAAGGCTGTGAGCCAGGGTGAGCCTGGGGCCAACCAGGTACACACCTCCAGTGTGTCTCCATCTGGGGTTTCTGCCGGTTCACTCGGTGTTCCTGCAGCCCCTCCAGGCAGGGCAGGTCTCCTGAAATTACAGGAGACCTGTGATTTCAAGAGCTCTTGGTTATCTCTGAATTGGGTCCCCCCAGGCTGTAGTGCCACTTGCCATAGACGTGTGAGAGCCAAAGGAAATGACAAACTTCTCTCTTCCAATGCCGTTCCCTGCCTCTGTTGAGCAGAGACAGTGAAAGCATCAGCTTTCCAGTAATAAGGAATTTTTAGCAACCCATTAACTCCAGTTCCTGTCTTAAGAAATGAAACAAGAGCTGCCTGTGTGAATTAGTGAAAAGAAACAGGAGAGGATTTTTCTAGATCCCTCCCAACACCTTTTACTTGCCAGTTGCACACCCCGAGGCCGCAGTCCCCGTGCTCCCAGGGGAGCTCTGCAGCATCTCCCCAGCTTTGGGCTGGGATCTGCCCGGCGCCTTCCAGGGCTTTGGCCACCTACCGAGGCACGAGGCCACCAAAGCCAGTCTCAAGAGCTGTGCATTCGGGACAGCTGCGAACTGTGACTTTCTGGTGGTTTGGTTTTGGGGTTTTTTTTAAAGAAAGTCAAACCTGAAAGTTCTGTTACACTCTGTGTGTACGTGTATGTTTATATATATACACATACACATACATATACACACACCTGGCTGAGGAGTTACAACCTACCACATACAGCAAAAAGCAAGATTTTTGCCCCTTGCCTCAGCAGAGTTGATATTTCAGGACTGGGCATTACTAGGGGATTTTGTAAGTGCTCAGTCTGATAACGAGACAAGGCTTCTGCTGATATCCGTGGGACAAGACTTAAACCAATATTCATTGCTTTATGGAAGCCTTTCTTCTTCCTACTTTATTTCAGATTTAGGTTTTTGGTTTTTTTTTTTTTTACGCTGCTTCATGGTCAGGGATAGAAATATCTCCTTGACACAAGGTACCAATATTTTAACATCAGACTGCTGTAGTCCAGCTGTCACAATTATTTCTTGGAGTGTGATATAAGGCACAGCCAAGAAAATGATTTTACTGCAAACACTCACCACAGCTGTGAGACTTACTGGATATAAATCTGTGTTTCTGGTGGCTTCTCCCCCTCCGTATGCCCCTAAAACACCATCACCAAGAAAATTTAAGACCTTACCAAAGAAGCTTAGCTATAGCATTTTGTGTTATATGTTATTTAGTGTCCTGAAATGCTGAGTAGGGCCTTCTGAGGAGGAGCTGGGTGGTTTAATCCACCACAATTGAAGGCTTCAGGGCTGTTTTTTGAGAGCCTTCATGCCAAGCTGGCAAACCTGGCTACAGAGGTCTGTTGGCACGAGGCAGACGACAAGTCTCGCACTGCAAGTGCCCCTTGGGAACAGCTTGACATGGATGCCAAAGCACCTTATCAGACCGAGGAACACCTTCTCCATGCTCCGGCCCACGGTGAGACAGCAGTCCCAAACCCTTCCGAAGCTCTAAGTAGAGGGTCTGCAGAGTTGTGTTCCTCTGAGGTATGAAAATATTGTAACTCCTTAAGAAATTAAGACTGCTCAGATTAAGCACCACAAGTTCCCCCTTCTTTCCTTCTCCTCCGGAATAATCCTTCTCAAAATCCCTGAGAAAAGGAGTGGCTTTGGGAGAGGTACTCAGGCTGGCAGGGCACTGAGGGCAACCAGGCGCTGCTGCGAGCTGACCCCTTCCCTTTTGGGGGTGTTCAGTGCTGCAAGCCCCCGGTTCAAGTTCTGCTGGTAACCAGCACTGAGTCATTACACCGTTAACTCCCCTGGGATCAAGAGAAGGCTTATTTAAAAATTCAGGGCTTTGTTCCTTTGCCTGTGGGTGGAATTAAAAAAAAAAAAGAAATTAAATGCTAAGCAGTTATCAAAATTTAGAAGTGTCTCACGTGCTTTGTGATAACTTTATCCAGTGTCCTTTTATGCTTCTATAGTGCCCTCTTCCCTTCTGCGTGTCTGTTTTCCTGGGCGCTCGAGCAGTGTGGTGGCTCTCTGTTCGTGTCCTTGCTAATGAGGCAGCGCCTCTAACGCTTTCAGACTGAAAAAGGTGTTTATGCTGCAGATGTTTATGTAATGTAAGCGGCAAAGGCTCGGGTTTAATACTTCATCCCTAGAGGTGTGAGTGTTCATCCGTACGGTCCCCTTCACAGCAGCCGGATAACTGCATGGTTCAACTCTGCTGTTATTAAACCAGCAGCAGGGCAGAGGGGACAGGGGGTGTCTATTCAACACTCAGAGTGAAGCCCTCTGCTCTGCCTGATCAAACAGCACCTCTTCTAATCGGAACCAGGAAGTCACAGTTTTACTCCTTAGGAAACGGAGGAGGATGTGAGCAAAACTCATCCGTGAAACAGCCATCATCTTGCTCTTTGCTCCTTTTTTCTCTTAGTGTTTATTTTTCCTGTATGTTCATCCTTGTGTCAAAACACATTAGAAAGACAAACTCTGGAGAGTAATGTCTGTTATCAGCCCAGCTGGTGCAACTGGGAACCAGATACTTAAAAGGCACTCAAGCTCTCAGAGTAGACAAATTCCAATTAATATTGATTAGAAACAATTTTTCTCATTGTAAATACTGTAGCACACTCTACATTGTCATCAGCACTTTTCTTGTTACAGCTGCTGTCTTGATTTTTGTTTACTCGTTAGGATCTCGATGGAAAGATGGTCTTGCATTTGTTCTATAACATTAACAAAACCCCTTTACTGGAATACATATGAAAACAATTAGAAAAATCTTGACCTGCAACAGTCATGCCTGGTCTATCGGCTGCAGGCACTGAGAAAGGAGAAAACATTCATCTGCCTTGCTAAAAGCTCAGGAAAAGTGGGAAAAGTCTGGGTTGCTGCGAAATAAAACCCAGGTTTGTGGCAGGAGTGACTTGTGAGTTCCTCTAAGCGCTGGTGCACAGGGTTTGTTCTGCGTATGCTCTCCTGCTCTGTTAAGTTGTCTTGATACATCATTAAATCAGGTCTCGGTAGCCTCAGGGGGGAAAACAGAAATCCCGGTGTTGCTTTTAGTGCTGTGCGAGTTGTGTAATACTGAATATACAATGAAGGCGAGATACCTTAACCTTGAGGCTGTGTTTCTAGTGTCAAGTAACTTCGGTAAAGGGCTGAGCTTCTGGTGCTTCCTGATACGTCTGTTGGTGTTGCTTAATTCTCACTGTTCTTAATTGCTGATTATCTAAGCATTCATTTATGGATTTAAAGAGCAAAGGCATTGTATCCTCATGTGGAAACCCTGTGTGTGTGTGCTGGGCTGGACTCTGATGGTGCTGAGAACACAGCCCTGGTTATCCGAGTGCTGCTGCCACAGTCTCTTGTGTCTGTAACATCACTAGCAGGGCACCTGACCGGTAAAGCCGTCCTTCTTATGGAGCAGAAAGTCCTAAAAGTGGAATGTGTGTGTTTAACTCCCTATAACCCAGTCCCTGCTTCTCCCAGCTGTATGTCCCAGCTGGAGCTTTCCTTGCCTGTAGCTGCTCAGATGCAGAGTCCAGTCCTGCTAAAGCTAATGGGGGAACTTTCATTAACTGTAGAAACTAGATCTGGCCCTGAAAGATGGACAAAGGCTTCTAACACTCCTGCTCCTGCTGAGGCTTTTATGCCTTCAGCTATCAAATGTGTGCTCGGCTGAGCAGCATCATTAAAGATGCACGAACTCTCAGGATCTCGGTTTCCCGGCGGGGCAGGCGCCTCGTTGCCCAGGGCTCTGAGCGGCGGCTCCGGCGTTAAAAGTCTCCTTGTGATCTTTTACTTCAAAGATGGTTGAGACCTGATGAACTCGGAGCATCTCTGAAGTCAGGCCAGCCAGGTACAGCCCTCTGGCGTGCTGATGGAAGGACTGACTCGGAGTCAAGGTGGGGTGGTGCTGGCCGTTCGTGGGCTGCTCTTTGGGGTGGCGGTCCAGGAAACCAACACTGGGATCACTCTCAGGACCTGAGTGAAAGCCCCAGAGCCGTGGGAATGGATGGAGAGAAACTCCTCAGGAATAAACTCCTCTGGAAAGCAGAAGGTGAACCTCCTCAGGCAGGAGAACCAGGGGATGGAGTTGGCTTCAAGACGCAACACGGCCCAAGGGTTCATCTCAAGGGTTACATGCTGCAAGTGCCGGCCCAAACCGAGGGCTTGGAGTTACGATTCAGGAAAACTGTTTGTAGTTTCCCTGTTCCAAAGGGCTCTGAGGCCAAGTTTCTCCCTGAGATTGGATCCCAAAACACATTAAACAGTTGTAGATCTAAACAGAAATGCCAGGCACACCCTGAAACGCTTCAGCTTGTCAAATACCTGAATGCCGCAGAGGATTTTATGGCTAAACATTCTGTGCACTTAGTGTAAATCAGATTATCATACCTTATTTGCTTAAACTGGGGAGAAAGCTCACAGATGATGACAAAGCACTGATGAGTTTCAAGTGCGCTGTAGAAGAGATATTTGAATTAATTCCCAATCAAGAAGTGTCCAATAGAAAATGGAAGGCTGTTTAATGGGACGGGTATGTGATAGTTGAGTAGAAAATGTCAGGTTTCTCCTCTGGAAGTGCTCTGACCTTCCCTCTAACCATCACAGTCCTCTGCAAAATTGACGTTTGCTTTCAAAATCAGTGTTGCTGTCTGAATTTATCACCAGACTTTGTAATGCTGTTATGTCCTTGTGATGTAGGGGTACATCTTCGGGTCTAGACTGTCTCCACTAATGTACTGCTTTTAACAGATGAAAGACGTCAGAAGCTAGAGAAACCTGTAGCACTGCAGGTGCTTCTCAGGCAGGTGTAGACCCCGTTTTGCTGACGTACTAAACTTGCCAGCACGGCTCCGCTCTGGGTTTCTGTGCAAGTCTCTGCGTTCTCTAGGTGTAGCCCTCAGGCTGCAGAACGGGAGCGTGGCAGTTATTTTCCAAATCTCTATCAGCTTTGTGAAATATAGGCGAAGGAGCGCCCCTGTTCCACACGTGAATTATAGGCTGGATGATTTCTTCAGGGCCAGAAACGGAGAAATTCAAGGGCACCATCAGGAGTGATGGCTTATTTCAGTCAAGAGAAGGGAGTGGAGGTGACTGCAAATAAAATAGCATTGTTTTATCTAAAAGCTAAAACATCCTTCAATAAAATCCAGCGCCGAGATACTTTAGAGGAACATCTTGCTTTGCCTAATGTGATCTTTTCTTTCTAAAAGCCTTCTGCATTGACCCTTGGGCTGTCCAGAAATGCCTGTTTTCAGGTAGCCAGAGTGTCTTCTTTCTGATACGAAGCCCTTTTGGAGAGTGTTTTTTGGGGTTCCCCTCCTCATGAGTTGTTGTCATGTTTAAACTCCCTAAGACAGCATCTCTTCGCTAATATGTTAGTCCAAGGAGCTTGTGCAGCACCAGAAGTCTGCTCCGCTTCTATGCCTTGACTGTAAGTTGTGCCTAGTCCTTAAAACAACTTCCCCTCAAAGCTTCTCACAGGCACAGAGATATTGGGTTAAACCAGCTTATTTATGACCTTCATAATTTCCAGCCAGATGCAGAGTTTGCACCTTGAGACAATCTTTCTAATTAATCTTCCCAGCCTGCTGTGAAGAAGGTAAGTAAGAGGCATTAACTGTGGTCTGAGGATTGGAGGAAAGAAACAAGATGCAGAGTTATGATGATGGAAAATGTTTTCGGCCCCCAAGCCTGTAGGCAGAAAGAAATGCTGTGCTGTCTGGGTGGCCTGTCCCCAGGACCTGCTGGAGATGGCACCTACCCCCCATGTTTCCCTGCTGCAGCAGAAGGAAGGCCACAGCAGGGGACTTTAAGCGTTAGAAAAGATGTAGGGATTAATTGTGAGATTAAAGCTGCTGTTACTGAAGGTCTGCTGCTTCTTTGGTGGGCTCTGCTCCGCTTGTCGTCTGTGCGGAGTTGGGAGGAGCAAACCACCACCAAAGCAACCCCCCCAAAAGCAAGCCCCCGTAGGACTTCACGCCAAACACTCAAGTGACCCTATGGGCACGCTCACCTCGAGGCAAGAGCGCTGGAAATGCCTTTAAGGAGAGCTCTCGGTAGAGGCATCGGTGACAAGGTGGGGCGAGAGGTGCCCATTCCTCAAGGTGGAGGATGAGGAAGAGCATGCCATTAATAATGGGAGCACAGTTTCACACTCGGTGCCGGGCGGGAGGCCAGCTCTTAACCACAGGGATTTTAACTCCCAACCTTGCAAGCCGTGGATCTTTGCCCACCAGCCTGTAATATTTCTTTCCTGTCACAGCATGAAATCTTCCACAGGTCAGCCTGGTCCGGGCTGATCAAAGGGCTGACGGGCTGCGAGAGCTGAGAGAGTTGGGGTTGTTCAGCCGGGAGAAGAGAATGTCCTGGGGAGACCTTATGGCAGCCTTCCAGTCCCTGGAGGGGGCCTACAGGAAAGCTGGGGAGGGGCTGTTTGCAAGGGCATGGAGCGACAGGACGAGGGGCAATAGTTTAAACTAGAGCAGGGCAGGGTTAGATTAGACATGAGGAAGAAGTTCTTTACACTGAGGGTGGTGAGACACTGGCCCAGGTTGCCCAGAGAGGGGGTGGAGGCCCCATCCCTGGAGACATCCAAGGCCAGGCTGGATGAGGCTCTGAGCGACCTGATCTAGGTGAAGATGTCCCTGCTCACTGCAGGTGGGTTGGACTGGGTGGGCTTTAAAGGTCCCTTCCCACCCAACTCATTCCGTGATTCTTTCCACATGTGAAGAGGTTTGCTCTCCAAACCTGCTCCTGGCTTTTGCTTCTGCAAATGGCTCTTCCTGTGGAGAAGCCCAGGGTGCCGACACTGCAGCGTTCCTGTGGGTGGGTGCTGCTGCTGGAGCTGGTGCTGAGCATTTGGCTCGTAGAGAGTTGGCCTTTGTGCCTACAGAAAAGAGGAGAAATTAGTGGTGGCCTTCGGTGAGGGCAAGTGGTACAAACACTGAGGGTTGATCAATTAATCTCATTTCTTCTTTTGGTATATTTACAAAGTACAAACTGCCATTGGCACCATCCCGAGTCTTAGTGAGGATATACTTGGATAAGCTGTTGGGCTGCTGGGAATTCATTGTGCCAGTTTACTGGCTCCGGCCCAGTTTGGAGCAGGCCTCCTGGTGCGGATGGAGTAATGCTCCTCAAGGTCAGGGCCCCTCCTGCCAGCCTTCCCAAAGCTGGTATTTTACTGATTTGATGCTCAACTATGAAAGATGAGTTACTTTTGACTTCTCTTGCTGCAGCATTTTTTTTTCTCCACTGCACCGCATTGGAGCCAGATTTGTGCACCCTTTCAGTTTTCTTCCTGGTTTATTCTTCATCTAATCTTTGCTTTTCTCTCATGGCCTTCTATTGAAATGAGCATGAATATCTCAGATCTAACCCTCTATCTCTTTTAGTCCCATGTTTCTGCTGCCACTTTCAGCTTTCCCTCGGTGCCCTCCTGTGCCCTCTTCTGCTACTGATGTCAGCACTTTCCGAGCCCTTGAATCTGTTTGTTTGCTTGTTGTTTGTTGTTTTAAGGAGAACAACCAATGTCAAGGTTTTTGCTCATATATCTTTCTCTAAGATAATGTTTCACCACTGGTAACCCCCTGGTTTGAGCATTGTTTCCTTTTCTTGTCCCTCGTTGCTTCCTTCTAGACACCCCACACCCTGCAGCTGGATCTCTCCTCCCCTGCCACTGCCCCACCATTCCCCTCGCGCCGCACCACTGACTTCCTCCCACTATCTCGGATTGAAACCTCTTACACCCACCAGTAAGGCTGCAAGATCGCCCACTTCCTTCTGTTTCCCCATCTCCATCTCTCCTACCCTTGTCTCCCGCACCCTCCCAGTGCTTTCCGTGCCTCCCCTGCCCAGTTGGCCTTACCTCCTGCACTGGGCAAGCCCCAGTGCTCGAAGCAGCCCGTGTTCACCGAGCGTGACCAACTTCTGCCTTCACTTCTGCTCTCGTGGCTTGTTTCTTCTACCCAGCCCTTTCTGTGCTGCCAGATGTTGTCCATGAGCATCGCCACACCAGGGAGTGGGCTGATGCTCTGCTTTGCAGAGGCTCGGGCTCGTTTGCGGTAGGTGGAGGCATGGACATGGTCTACTTGCTTGCCGTCAGCGTCGCTTCTTAGCTACAGTGGCTCTTAGCTGGAGTGAAATACATCAGGCGACCTTTAAGGATCACGAAAAGAAAACTTTGCCAGGGAATTAAAACTGTAGAGGTGGAAGCGTAAATTGAGGGGGAAGATGGGGCAGCACCTCCATCTCGTGCACGGGGCTGCGGGCACAGCTCCTCCTACGGCGCTCGGCTCCCGCTGCAGCCTACCTACGCTCAGCCGCTTTCTGCTCTGACAAGCTGTCACCACGCGAGCGTATGATGAAGCAGCCATCACAAGCACACGCGCTCTCTGTGCCTGCAGAACAAGCACACGACTTTTGCTGGCCCCTCACTTCTACAATTTTTAACTCAGTGCAGCCCCAAGGCCAGCGGATCCTTCTGCGCCTCCGAGTTAGGGGCGCCTGCTCAGCGTCCTTCAATCACTGCAGCTTTCTACCTACGTTGTTAATCCAGAAAACTCCATCGGTTGACAGCGTCTAGTCTGAACCCTGAGTGTGTTGCCCAACATGGATGGATGCTCCATCCCTGGAAACGTTCCAGGTCAGGTTGGATGGGGCTCAGAGCAACCTGGTGTAGTTGGAGATGACCCTGCCCATGGCAGGGGGTTGGACTAGATGGTCTTTAAAGGTCTCTTCCCACCCAAGCTATTCTATGATTCTATAATGTATGTATTATAAAAGCACAAGCGAAAAATCCTCCTCTTAGAGCCAGGTGAAATCTTTCCAGCAAACAGTGAACTTGCTAAAGAAAGGAATTTGAGGGACCGACACTAGCTGTGAAATTGGATTGAACACTGGATGAGATGGAGATGCTGAGAACCGGGTCTTTGAAAATGCTGGACGTTTTAGTAGGGCTTTTTAAGAAACCTCACTTTTGAAATAGCTGGTTGTTTGTTGGTTGTTTTGTTTGGGTTTTTTTTTAACAGGAATCTTTATAATATTTTTAAGTTGTACAAAAAAGAAAACTTGACGCAGTGAATTTTGACTGCATTAGAAAACAAACAGATTGTATTTCTATTCTAGCTCTAAATCTTTGTATTGGCACCCAAACCAAGAGCTTTGATTTGCCGGCAGAGAAGAGGACGATGCAGATGCCCGCAGGCTCTCTCTGGCTTCCTCATCCCTCCCTCTGCCCTGAGGATCTCCAGCTTCTCCATTCCAGGGCTCTGGGCACTGCAAGTGCCTGCTGACGTTGTAGCTGGCCTTACAGCTTCCCAATCGCGATGCTCATACCCAAATTTGAACAGAAAAGGAGCCTTTTTTTTTTTTTTTT
>VXBO01000501.1:1230060-1294273 GCA_013400135.1 Rhinoptilus africanus
GAGCCCAGCACTGGACACAGTAATAGATATATATAGATACTGTATTTTAATTTTTCATTTATTTCTTTTTGGAAGGTGGATGGGCAGCAGAGTTCGGGTGCTTTGCTGGCGGGGATGGAGTTGCAGGGGGGCCCTGGTACCCAGGAGCAATCGGGCTCCATCCCGGAGTAAGCCAGAGCCCTCTCCTACGCTGGGTCCTGCTCAGCGTGGAGGACGGCATGCCTTGCAGCAGCGTGAGGGACTGCTAATTGCGAACGTTAATCACTGGCTGCCTGCACCTTCCCTCCCGAAATCAGGATGGTTCCCATGTCAGGGAGGTAGAGCTGCGCTTGGCTCCAGCAAACAGCGCAGACGAAGGGCAGCAGGGAAAAATGTCAAATTTAGGAAGGGAAGGGAGGTGAGGGGGTGAACGCTGCGCACCAATTCTCATAATAAAGCAGGAAAGCGTTCCTTGGTGGGAGCTGGTGGTGCCGGACCGTGTCTGAACTCGGGGGCATCCCTCAGCACCGCTGCTGGATGGGGAAATGGTTCTTTGGGAGTTACACGGTTCTTCCTGATGGACCTTTTCCTTGCAGGTCTCACAGAAGCGTGTCGCTGCTGGGGTTAACAGCCACATAGGCACCAAGGGAAAAAAAAAAAGAATAGCTTGAAGAAGGCTAAGCCTCAATACCCGTACAAAGCAAATAAATGGTATATCGTTTGACGTGGATTAGGTGAGCTGGGAGATCTCTGGCTCTAGAAGGCCGGGTAGGATATACAAAGCCTTTGACAAAGGTGGTGTGGCTGTCCCTGCTCCTAGCGCCAGCATCCATGTGCCGGTACTGGTGCTGCCGGGAGCTGCCTGTCTGCCGTTCCCCTCGGCTCCCACAGGGACGTGCTTTCCCCTGCACAGCGTGGTGCTTGCTATCCTTGAATGCTGCTGGCTGGCAGGGAAAGAGATCAGTGTGGGTTTTTTCCAGAATAGTCAGCTGACTTCATCCCATGGGAAAGGGGTTGAAAAGCAGGAGACAGGTGGGCTGGCATTCCTGCTTCGTAGCCTTCCCTAATTCCTGCAGGAGAAGGATAAACGGAGAAGTGCAGTTGCTGGGTCCTTTCCTATGTTTGCATTTGAAAAAGCGTGATAGGCTGTGATTAATGAGGCTAAATGGAAGCTTGATAAATGGTCAATTCAAACGAACCTCAAACAAAAATGGCTTTCTGAGGAGGCTTTTGCTTGTGTGCAGAGCGCGGGCCGTGGGTTTCATCTGGTGCTGTTTGGTTTGTCGGTGGCACGGGCTGTCCCCCTGGCCAGGTACGTCCCCAAAGCCGCCGTGCAGCAGGTCCTGCCCCAGCAGACCCTCCTGCAGGCCCTTGGTTCTTTCCTGGTTTAGGTTAGTTTTCCATGGCCAAATTCCGGCTGTCGGATCTGCATGCTGGAGCCCTCCATGTCCCCATATCCAGGCTCTAATTAAGGATGCTCTAAAAGCAGCAGGCCAGCTACCGTGGCCTTGCAGATCAGAACCATTGGCCTAATCTATTTTTAAAGTGAATTAAACTAGAAAAAGGTATTGCCACCCTAGAATAAGAAGCCACCTGGGGAGTTAACCCAGAATAGTTGTTCTGCTTTGAATTCGCACCCTATCTCCCTTCAAAATAACTTTTCTTTCCATATATGCGAGCGCCCTAAGCACAGAATACAGGGCAGGACTTAAGCAAGATCACCCAACAGAGCTGGGAAAACATCTTATTTTTCCCAAGGTCTTTTCTGCATCCCCTCCCGGCAAATCCACCCGTGCTCCTGAATGTAGGCATCCTTTTCTGTAATAAATCCGCCTTGTTTCTTGCTCGATCTGCAGCAGAGATCTGCGCTCCTTTCCCACCCCCACCTCTGTGGTTTGCTGTAGCTCCCTGACACCCAGCTCCCTGCAGCCCCCTCTGCTCTCCTCTATCCAGCTTTTGTGCTGGTCACACGCCATGAAACCAGCATCCCGAGTGCTCACCTACCCGGATTTCCATGGCAAGATTGCCCAAAGATCTTGTCTTAGGCTGGATGGGACATTATCACCTCTCTCTCGGCGTGAGGACTAGGTAAGAGGCAGCATCAGGTGCCTTTTTCTCAGCTGGGACTGATAACCTGAGCTGGGCGTAGGTGACGGGCGTAAATTATTTGCAGCGGCGGAGCTGGGCGCTGCTCCGGGGCCACTCTCCTCTTGCCTTGGCTGGGAGGAGGAGTGGGGATATCTGCACGGTGTTTTGAGTTGTGCTGAGACGCTCTGCTGTGACACCGCTCTTTCGCATTTGTCAAGCTCAAGTTAAACGTATATAATTTTAACATCTCATGATTCCTTGGGGGCTGACTCATGTTTTTTTGGCCTGAATGAATCATAGCTCTCGAACTCCATTGCTAAATTCATTATGCAACGATTACAGGGTTGGAAATGCCACCCGAAGTGCACACAAACAAGCTGGCAGCAATTTTCCCCTCCTTTTCTCTCGCCCCACGTTGCCGAGAGACCTCCCTTGGCAGTTTGCTCGTTAGCTCTTGCCTCTGCCCTGGAGGCGAGGGGCTGCTCAGCACCCTGCGCCTTGAGGCTTTGCCCTTGGGCTGGAAGGGGCAGGGGCTGCAGTTGGGCATTTCTGGAAGAGCGGAGAGGGGACAGCCTAAGAGGGAAGGCTGGAGATGCGCAGCTTCCCTCATCGGTGCCAGTTGCCTTCATTTTGTCCCAAGTGCTCCGTGTGAGGTTACGGTGTAGTCATGGCACCTCTAATGATCCGTATGGGAAAACCCCAGGTATGAGGTATTGCTCTACCATGGCTCCATGTGGCAATGTTGGATGTTGTCAGCATTCCACAGGCACGGATTCTGCTTGATTCCTTGCTCAGCAGCTCAAAGGCCAAATACACACGGGAGGAGAAAGCCCGAGGAAGACGCGAGCCCCATGCTGGCTACGAAGTCTCTAGTAATGGCCACCATCATTTTCTCTGCTTCCTGGTGCTAAGCTGAGATTTGGGGATTTGTGTAGGGCTTGGCTTTTTATTACTGAGATCTTGAGCAAGAGTTCTTCTGGTATGTGAAGTTAAGAGGGGCTTTGTACGGGGTGGGCTTTGCTTGCTGAGGTGCTTAACCCACCCGAGCAGCTGGTGGGAGCCGTGCTGTAGATCTGCTGGCGGGATGCAGAAGGACCATCTCCACCATCTGCAGGATCAGGTCAGATTTCTGGCTTTAAGGCGCCCCCGTGACCTGAATTTGACTTTCACTACCAGAACACTGTTTTTTCTGCCATCCAAATGAAAATGCCTCTCAGAACAAATATTCAGCTGAGGTGCGTACGGAATGGCAGGGCTGTGTACCTGTGCCTGGGAAGCCCTCCAGAAAGTCTCCCTTAAGAGCAGCTGTTCTTCCCATCTGAGTCCTGGCCCTTTAATCTTGATGTCTTTGGGAAGAGTTTCTCCCCTGGGCAGGTCTGGCACATCCAGGTATGGCTCCGCATGGAGACAGCGGAGAAGGATGGCTAAACCTTGTGCTCGTGGGTGGACGAGGTTCTCCTTGGTTCTCCTTGGTTCTCCTTGGTTCTCCTTGGTTCTCCTTGGTTCTCCTTGGTTCTCCTTGGCCTGTGGCAGCAGAGCCCAAGTGCTTGTAATCCCAGAAATGGCAGGAGCAAAGTCAAAACTAGACTGACGAGGAGGAGAGCAGAACCAGCAATTCTGGTACCACGTCATAGTCAATTTAAGGTGAAGTACCCAAAATCGTAGTTTCGAACTAAGGAGTGGTAAATATTTGATGAAACCGAATGTCAGAGCAACTGTATTGTCAGAGCAGCAAGTCAAGCCAACGCACCATCTCTGACTGTGGCCAAGAGTAGATGCAGAAAACACAGAAAGTAGGACATGTATGGTGACGTGCGGGTTGATAACTGCGCCTAAAAATAAGGTGCTTTAGAAACACAAAATCTGCCTCGCAAGCACGGCAGTGGCAAGCTGCTCTGAGTGCCTGATTGAAGACTGAAACTGGTGCTGTTGGCACTGCAGAAAGCTGCGCTAACGTTTTGTTAGCGTTTTGCTAGCAAAACATTTTGTTTCAATCTGATGGTTTGCATCTAAGATGAGGCAAGTTACTCCGGAGCCGTGCTTGGGCGGAGGCGGGAGCGAGAGGCGGTGGTGGGGCTGTTGGCAGAGATGCTTTTCCTCAGCCAAGCCCCTCCAGCAGCAGCCTGCTTCCCGGGCAGGATTTCTGCCGATCTGCATTTTAAGGAGCCTTTGTCCTCTTGAAATATTATGGTTCAACTTTTGAGAAGATGCACTTAATAATATTCCTACAGGCTTCAAGGGAAAACGGTCTGTATGGCCCCGCGGTAGCGGTATCTGGTGGTGCTGGTATTTGCCGCTGTTGTGGATGGACTGGTAGCGGTACCCTACCCAAACTGCACGATGCTGCTTGTCGGAGCGTTGCAGGGAAGCCTGACGCGCTGTGCTGGAGGGCTGATAGCGTCAGATCAGCCTCAGGATCCCCTCCGTGCATGCTAGTGGCCCACCTCGCCCTGCAGAGGCTAGGTGGACAGGAGGATGAATGTTTTGGAGCGGAGGGATGATACACATGTGGTTTAGCAGTGGAATAAGTAAGTCGTTGCGGAGTTCACCAAGATATAAGGGTCATGCCTTAGACAACAAATCCAGATGTTCGAGCGGTATGGAACAAAATATCCCACACTGTAGCATGGGTAATTCATTTTTCCTAAAGTCTCACCTGTTTACTCTCCCAGCAGAGCCTCTGGGCACCCAGCTGGTCCCCCCCCAGTAGAGGCAGGTGGGCAACACCATCCTGAGTAGAAGTTTGGGCTCCCCGCTGGGTGCAGGATAGGTCAGAGGGCACCTTTTTGTGTTATTTTGTTAAGATCTTTTGAGAATTATTGGAATGGTTATAGAAATGCTCAATATTGTCCATAAGCATTAGAGTTGAAAGCATTTTGTTAGCAATAATTAAATACAACTGCTATTTAAAAAGGATAAATCAGATGGTTGGGAAGAGCATCCTCTCTTACATCTCCCACAAAATCAATATTCCTCCTGTCGGCTGTGTAGCAGACAATTTCAAAACCTGCCAGGCGTATTCAAGCCCACCGCAAAGTACCGCGTCCTCCTGACAGCAGCGCTTCCTACCACTCTCCCCAAACCTCTCTGCATGCCGCGGTGAGCTGTTTGGCGTGTTTGGCTCTGCCACCTGGGTGGTTGTGCCCAGCTGGTGGCATCTGTCCCATGGCCGGGGGCAAAAGCCTGGCACTAGCAGGGCTACGTGGTATTTTCTCCTGTGGTCTGCTAGTCTGGGGTCCTCTCCTACCTTCTGCACGAGTCGATGCATCCCGCTGGACCTGGCCTTGGATCACTCTGTGCTATGGTCTAGGTGTCCAGCGTGGAAGTAGTTATTATCTCTTGGTGTCAACGTTGGTATAGCAAACTCCAGTGTGGATGTGCAGAGACAAGTCTTCTCCCGCCTACCAGCATCAGCTCGCAGCGTGAACCCAACATGTGTTGTCCCATCTGTGGTTGTGGTGGCTTTGTTGGCTGCTGGCATTGTCACCGCGGTACCATAAAGCTGCCAGAATCACGCCTTGGAAAGAGAAGAGCAAGGCAGGACTCTCTTCTGGTGGCAAAGAAACCCCAAAACATTAAAAATAGAGGATTGTAGTCCCATCGGAGGGTAACTCCCTGGGGCCATGCTGTCCCCCCCAGTGCTGCAGAAAGGCAGAGCCACGGGGTGCTGCACAGCTGTATGGGGGGGCACGTGGGATGCCCGCTCTCCCTGTCACCTCTGTGCGACGCGCCTCTGGGAGAGCGGGCATCCCTTGGGAAAGGCACGTCCCGTCAATAGCTGAGAGCCCACAAAAGCCCTGCCGCTGAAACATCCCGTGTTGGCACGGCTCGAGGTGCCTAGGAGCTGTAAATGGAAAATCCAGGCACTTATCTAGCTTGTTGCTGTGCCAGAATAAGGCTGTTCCCAGGATTTTTTAATTTTTTTTTTTTCCATGGACCGAAATGTGTGTAAGTGATGTTAAACAATGGAAGGATTTCTGTTAAAAAGACTGGGCTGCGGGCAAATAGGGCTTTAATTTGTATCTTAAGGGAAGGGTGTGGGCTCTTGCAATGGTGTTTTTGAGATTCTGTTGGAAATTAGCTTTGTTTTTTTCCCATGTCTTATTTTAAAGCCTGTTTGGGGGGAAGAATTGTTATCGTTTTTCAAATTGCAGATCTCTAAATATGTAGTTTAAAATGTCAGGAAGGAGGCTGCAGTTTTGGAAGGCTCCACACATCTGTCTGTTGCAGGGCTGATAAAAAACGGAAGCTTTAACCAGAAAAACAAATAAAAAAAGGTAATATCACTGTCACAGATGGGTCGGGCTGCTTTCCCTGCAGGTGTCTGCATTGCAACCCACACTCACGTATAATGTGCTGTGGAAAAAATAAATGGAGAGCCGAATCGGAGACTTATGCCCTCAATTAATTTTTGTTCCACATAATCGGAGCTGCTGCACGCCTTTCCTTCAATATTTAACTGCCTGCCTCAGGAGATGGGGCTGCTCTCCTGCGAGGGAAGTTGGGATTCGGTTCCTGTTTGCACAGAAATCCCGTTCTGATCTCTCTCTCTTTGCCTAAGGGCAGGAATCCTCCTGCTTCTCTGATGCTAGAGATAAATTTTGTTAGCAGATACTTTTCTTTGGGAGAGCAAAGGGGAGAGGGGAGTGGTATGTAATGAATTCTTGAAGGAATAAAATTTCCTTGTCTCCAAGCATCGTCTTTCTCCAGAGTCCTGCGTGCTGCCCCGAGCCCGTGTCTGCGCCCTCTCAGGTGCAGCCCGTGGGGAGCAGAGGGGAGAGCTTCGCTCATGGTTTGATGTTGTACAGTCCCCATCTAAGGAAAAAAGAAACATGAATCGGCGCAATTAGTGCGTGCTCTCTGTGGATTTACAGGCTGTTGAATAGTTTTTCTCTGTTGTGCTGGGTTAAAAGGGAATGGCTTGTTTTGGTGTGTAGTTTGAAATTGAGCCCCGAACTCCGTTTCTGATTTTTTTTTTTTTTTTGACTCAATTCAAAATCACAGATAGATTTTTCAAGTTCAAACTGACCGAAATGTCCCTCTCCCTTCTCTGCTTGGCAAGCTGCTGGCCAAGAGCCTGGGCTGTCTCTTTTTACTGATTCATCCGCCGACCTGACAGCGGGAGGCAAACCCCAGGTCTCACCCTGGGAAAACAAAGTGGGGGGGTCTGAGCAGTGTCTGCAGCCCCAAGGCACCCTCGAAGGTGCACCCTGCGCCAGTCTGGAGCTACCCCTCAAACTGGGAGCTGGGAGAGGAGCCGGCTCTGCCCCTAGATGTGGAGGGAGAGCGGAGGGCGGCTGCTTCGAGGGTGGGAATAAAAACAGAGAGGGGAGGGAAAACCCCAAACTTGTAGCGAACTTAAAAACTATCCATGTGAAAAGCTCTGGATTTGAAAATCCACCCAGGCAAGGATGGTTTAGTGCCGAAAAGTGGCAGCCTTGAGAGCGCTGTGTGGAGCAGACGTAGAGCATTTGATCTACTGACCTTCCAGATGAAGGTTTTCTAAGAGGCCTCCGAGTCCTGCTGGGCTTCAGGAGCTGCTCTGCACCAGCACCACGTGGGGAGAAGGAGGCGCTGAGCTGGTTTAGCTTTAATGCTCTGGCTTCCTCCTAAATCACGCAGTAAGGGTGCTCGGGCTTGTGTCCTGCTGAAGCAAAGTCTTCTGCAGCCTTGGCCATGTCCAAAAAACCCGAAGACCCAGCTCTGATAGGAGCTTAATGGCCAGCGTATATACTTCTGGGGACCACCATCGGATTCGTTCTGCTCGTCACTGAGGTGCCAGTGGAAAGAGCAGCGTGTTTCCAAGCCCGCTGATGTGGGGGAGGACTGCTTGGCACAGCAAGCCTTTTTTCTAAGGAAGCCCACGTTGAAATATTGATAGGAAAAAGAATGTATGTTGTTCTGCGTTGAGTGTTTACTGGAAATATAGAGTGAAAATACTGAGGGGCTTTCCTCGAACGACTGCCAATATTGTTAGGAGTGGAACAGTTGGGAGGAGAAAAGAATGAGGCACTTACAGTTTTCTGTTACCAGCATTGGCTCCAAAGAGATTTTTTTTGACTTCTTATTTGGCTTTTTTTTTCTCACTCGTATTTCATTCCCACTGCTAGGAAGGAGCTCATTGAAGAGGGAGAGATTATCTGGAACTAGAGATAAAGAGGCCAGACCAAAATGGTTTTAATTCTCTGGGGAAGAATTGAGCTTTAAATTTTGAGCTTTCTATTAAGCTAGAAAAATAACTTACGTTGATGCACCTTCACCACCAACCTTAGCTTTGCATCAAGCAGCAATGCAACTTCCTTGGCTGCCGACGGGTAAAACAGTATCTTGACTTAAAGAAGGTAATTGGGGCACAGATTAGGTTACTTACTTTGCATACAAGAAACCTGTGGGAAAGCCAAGAATCTCTCCCGAAACTCCCGATTTCTGATGAGATCTCGCCCAGAAGACTTCTGTACCTGCTTCTCCTCACCAGCACTCCGGGGCAGACTGTGGGAGTTGTGTTCCCTAAGGGGTCTTGGCTGAATTACCTCTTTTTTTTCCTTTTTTTTTTTTTATTTTTTTTTTTTTTTAAGTGATGTTTCCTGCCACTTTCCCCTTCATTCCTTCAGGAGGAACCGTTCCTTTGGTAGCGCTGAGCATCTGCTGCTTAAAATGCTGCAGAAGCCCTGGGTGAGGAAAGGAGCTGTTTGCCTCTGAGATAAAAGTGAAATTAAATCATGCAGCAACAATTTTCATAATTTTCACTCCTCCATGTGGTTAACCCGTGGGTGCTGGTTGGGCTCGCAGCTCGGTGCAGGGAGAATCGCACGGTGCCTACGAGAAGAATTTGCTACCAGCAGCAATAGCCAGAGCTGTTGGAGTAGCACCGAGGGACGAGGAGGGCTTCGCCGGTGCCTCATGGCTGGAGTGTGGGACTAGAAATAATAATCCTGGAGTGCTGGTGTGGCTCTTGCAGGGATTTTGCTGCCTGAAGTCAGGCAAGTGGCCTCGTTCTGTATTCTTCTGTTCATCAGGGGATGCTCTTGACCTCTGGAGAATGGTTTGTTGTGTATTATTTGGAAATTATTTGGCTTAGGTGTATGTCAAGCTGTTGTTTACTGGGCTGCGTTCAGGGCACGTGTGTTGCCGGCGGCAGGTTTCTGCCGTCAGCTTTGCCATCAGCCCTGACACCCCGGAGGAGATGGTGGTCAGTGCCCACCTGCATCGCAGTCACGCCACAGAGATCCAGACAAGGGAGAGGGTACAACCCGTCTGGCAGGGTGCGAGATTAGAGAAATTAAAATTTCGGTTTCAGAAAAGAAAGGAAACCCTCCAGGAGGCTGGGAGCGCTGCGTTTTGAATTACCACTGCAGCCTTTTCCTGCGGGTGTTCTCTCCTCCTCCCCTGGGCTTTGTCGGAAACGTGACTGTCCTGTAGCATTGCAGGGGAAAACAAGTGTTTTGGGGCTGGAGTTCCTTGGAAGGGCAGGAGCATCTCTTGTGGTTTGAAGTCTCCTTCCCAGTTTGCCGTATGGTTGCTGTTGGTATCTGACCCCTCTGTCTGTCTTCATTTGGAAGACCTGGTGGCCGAGACCCCTGTTACGGTGTGTAAGGCTATAACAGTTTGGGTAGTTGGGTGGTAGGAATTGATGCAGCGTCCTTGTTGACGATGCTCTGATGAAATGTTTTTCCCGAAGGCAGGAGGCGAGGGAAGAGGTTACAATAAGGAAAGAAACCCTGGTTCTAGGCTATGGTAGTCTTGGCACAAAAGACCCTCTTGTCTTGATGCATCCTCTACTAATTAAAAAAAAATCTCACAACCCTACAAGCCCCAAGAGCTCTTGATCCAGCGCAGGGCTCGCCATTCCCACCAGCAGGCTGGAAGAGGCGTTTGGCGTCCCATCTTCCTGAAGGTACAGCAGGTTGCTGCAGGGAGCAGCCCGTCCGATGGCGGTGGGATGGGGAGCGCTTGGCAGAGCCGGCGCCGTTACGTGCTCGGTGGTGACAGGGTCTAGGAAATGACTTCGGGGAGGGCGGGAGGGGGACGCTGCTGCCCTTCTACCCCTGCTCTGGGCTGCGGGGAGGGAGGGAATGGACCTTGGCTCTTTGCGTGTGGTCAGCCCCATGGCACATCCACGCTTTGGGCAGCCCCCTTTGCCCTCCTCCTTGTTCTCCCTTGGGGACAGTTGGACTTCTCTGTCTGTCTGTTTTTCTCTGCTGCTCCTGCCTGTCCCCTCCTGCTCTCGGTGGCTTTCTGGCTGTCTCTGGGCAGTGTTATGGCTGCTGGGCTCCCAGCGAGCTCTGCCCCTCACCAGGCAGCACGCGATGAAGAGCTGCTCTGCTGCTTCGCCCAAACCTTGGGGAGATGCTGGCCAACAGCCGAAACAGCAATACAGAACATGCGTCTCCGGCCGCTTTGTGTCACCCAGCAGGGATGATCCTGAGGGTGATGCCCGAAAGAGAAACCTGTGAATTCGTCATTAGTGCTCGCTGCTGGAGGATGGGCTCAGCAAAAGGGCTGTGATGGGCCGGTCATCTCGTGTTTCCTGGGGCAGGAACAGCACAGGTTGGCCTTGGCCCTTGTAGGAAGCCGAAGGGGTGAATTTGGCAATTCCTCATGTTGCCGTGATGCAGGAGTTGACGCTAATGAAATAAATAAATCAGGCAGCCATCTCCTCTGCAGGCTGCTTACGCGCTCAGATCCCTGCTATAGGCTTTCGTGCCTGGTTTCCAATTCCAGCTGAGGGATTAGCGTGGGGTGGGGAGGAGAGGGCTATTTCTGTCTCTCTTCATGCCACTGACTTGACTTTACGCTGCGAACGCAGATGCTTCACCTCATCGTCTGGGCCCAATCCTGCAGGTGCCTTCCCGCAAGCAATCCGGGGAATGGGAGCGATCCCCTTGACTTCAGAAGTGGCTGCTCACGTGCCTGGCTCTTGAATTTTTTACCTTTGCTTGAAAGATGCACAAGTTAGTTCAGCAACTAGAGAACTCTTTTTTTTCTTTTTAAGGTGTCACATTCAAGGGTTGCCCTTCCATGGTTTGTGTTTATTTTTTTTATAAGTGGAATAAAACCGAAGTCAGTTGATGACACTTAAGTGAAGGGCTCTTTGCAAGAGTTTGTGTTCTGCTTCGCTGTCACGCTGTGCTTTAAGTAGTGCCTTGGGGAGATGGGATGGAGGATTTGCAGGTCTGAGCTCCAGCTTCATCGCCTGGCGGGGAGATTAGGGGGCTCTCCAGCATCACTCCACCCCGTGGCTGTTTTAATGGATCCAACTCCAAGCTCAGCAATATTATGGCAAAGTGCCTCCAAGTGGAAGGTCGAGGAGGGCAGCTCTGAGGGTGTGTTGGAACAGGAAAGTAAATGGACTCGATTTTCTCCTTTGCTGGGATGTAAATGCCAACCTTGAAACGTGAAATGGGGGGAAGCGTGTGTGTGTGTAGGGGACGCAGGACCCCTCCAGGCAGAGTCGGTGGCACGGGGCAGGCAGGCTGTTGCACCCACTGACTCGGGAAATTCTCACTTCCCAGGATTGCTGTGCTTCCTTGTATTGCAAGTGAGTAACCAGCACCGTGAAAGTCCTTTTGAGCGTAGTGAGGTGAATCTTAGAATCAGGGAATGTGTTGGGTGGGAAGGGACCTTTAAAGCCCATCCAGTCCAACCCCCCTGCAGGGAGCAGGGGCATCTTCAACTAGATCAGGTTGCTCAGAGCCTCATCCAGCCTGGCCTTGGATGTCTCCAGGGGTGGGGCCTCCACCCCCTCTCTGTTGTCAATCTTGTACTAAGGTGAGACAAAATGTACAGAAAACGCAAACTTATTTAAACCCCACGACTGCGTTTGCCAGCACTCGCATGCCCTTTGTAGGGACTGATCTTTGGCACGGTCGGAGCGGTCTTTGCCGCGGCGCTGAGGACTGCGATGGCACGGGCGCAGTACAATAGCCAGCATCCCGGTTTCCTTCTGGCCCCTGAAATAGTCACCCGTTGTCCCCGCAGGGCCGGGGGCCGTGTGTGTCTGGCAGGATGTCCTCGGCACAGCCGCAGGCGGATCTGCTGAGCTCATGGAAACGCAGCTCCGTCGAACACGAGGAGCGGCACTTTTTTTTTTTTTTTTCTTTAAATAAAACAGAAACCAAAATGTGATGCCTTGCAAACCACAGACGCCCACAGGGCCAGCTCCTCTGTCGCTTTGCAGGTAAACAAACGCTGGGGCCTGGGCCCGCGCTGTAGTTAGACTGAGGGGTTTGTGCAAGGAGAAGTCCATGTGCCGCTTTTTTTGGTACCTGGAGGAAACTAAGTCATTGGAAAACAGGCAGCCGGAGTGATGGAGCCAAAGTCTTTCGGAGGCTGTGGGGTCCATGGGGGGTTCTAGGGAACTGGGAGAAGCTGAGCTGTGTCCCCTACGGGAAGACCTCTCAGAGTGACTTTTAGAGGTTCATTTGCTGGTTGCTTTGAGGAGAGACTGGTGTCTAGTGCTTCCAGAAGATGTCTTTTGGTGTTTGTGGCTCTCCCCTCTCCCTTTCCCTCCCCTCTGTAGGCCACTCCAGTCTCCCTTTTGTTCTGTTGTGAGCTGCTGGAGGATGAGGTGCATGCGGGAAAGCCAAAACATGGGCAAACAGAGCAAGCCACGCTTCTCCTCGCCTTATAAATCAAATCCTGTTGCTCTTTCCAAGGTGCAGTCCTAATGCCACCAAGAAAGCTTCCAGCTTTTTTGGAGGGTAAACAGGGAAACGCTGAAATAAGGTTTCTTTGCTTTAATAAGCCTGCAGAATGAGCTCCTTGCTTCGACTTCAGGTGTGTTTTGGAAAATATTTGTTCATCTTTCAGCGAACAATGGCAGAAGTGGCCTGGAAAAGCAGCAGGGTGGGAGTGCCGCGTGTGGTATGCCGAGAGGCATTTCCTGCCCTTATCTCCCCTCCGTCGGGGTATTGTGAACGGGGCTTCAGATCTGCAGCCGGTGTTACTGGAGCGGAGATCGCCAAAAAAGATACCTCCCCAGGAACGCCCGCGAGGGGAGCGGAGTTCACCAGAGGTGGCGAAGAGCTTTCCAGCCAAGTGCCTGCGCTTGGGAAAAGCATCCGGCCCACAGTAAAGCTTTCTGGGAAGCAGGCTGCCTTTACGCCGCTCTTCTCGGCAGGGTTTGGGGGGGCCACGGTGAGTCCCGGCTGGTGGGGGCTGCAGGCAGGGGCAAGGGAAAGCTGCATGGGGCTCTCGTGCCATGCAGGAACCGTGGCACACTTCCCTCGCTTCCCAGTGGCAGGCTAAAGTGCTGAGTTGATATTTTCCATCCTGGGCAAGTGTTTGAATGTCTGGGAAGTATCTCTCTTATGAAAAACTTTGCAAGGATTTGGGTTAGTCTAGTTTTGGCACTAAAGCGTTTTTTTACAATCTCAAGTTCTTATGGGATGGAAGAAGGGGTTTTATATCCATGTCTCTCCTGAAACCCTCAAAATAAGGTTTGCAGGTGCTGCTGAAGCTGCCCTTGGCCTTCTGTTGGCCATTTACTGGATGAAGCGACTGCCCGGGACCTGCCCCTGTGCTCTGGCTGAGTTTGTTTGTTTTCATTTCTCAAACCAATTATCTCGCGAAGGAAATGGCGTGCCTCGCTGTCAGTCTGCCCAGATATTTATAGGTAAGGTCAAACCCCCGTGGAAGGTCTCTAGCGATGTTTGGAAGGAGTGGATGTCTTGACCTTGCGCTATTCACCGGGACGCGGTGGATGTGCTGCATGGCATGGACATCTCCCTGCAGCTCCTCTGAATAATCCTCCCCGATTTGGGCTGTTCACCCTCTGCGGAGGGAGGAACGGTGGCTCTTCCTGGCTTGGCTGGATGGGGTAAGGTCTGGTATCCTCACCCTGTCCCCCACCTGGGTCTAGCTCCCTCTCTTCTCCTGCTATTTTTCCCATAGATGCTTTGCATCCACTGCATATGAGACTGTTGCTTCCTCTCTTTTGGAGCAGGAACGTTGAGCAAGGCATGGCTTCAGCTGCCTTCTTGGGGCTTTCTCAGGTGCTTGTGAATACTTAAGCTCTCCATGGTCTCCCTTCTCCATCAGCCTTTTTTTTTTATTCCCGCTCTCCAAGTGGGCTGGACCGTGAGAGCTCTCATCTCCTGCGTGGTTATTTGCTTCTTACCTCCATTTGGCAGGCTCACCTTGCCGTCGACGTGCAAGGTCTTCTGGTCTGTTTGGGAAGGACCCATTCAACGTACTCATGACATCGGCTGTAGTTCAAACTCACCTTTCCCTGTAGTTAAAACTCACCGCTCCTTAAATCTGGGACAGGTTTCCTCCTCCTGCGCCGCAGGTGATTGCGTTGCTGGCCCTGGGTCCCTCGGCTGATCGCTCTGTGGGTAGCGCTGCTCTCTGAGGTCTCTGGTTGTCGTGGTCACAGCGAGAATCCAGGGCTGGGATTTAACTGCTCTCATTGCTGTGCTTGTGGAGCCCGTACAGCAAAACCAGAACGAGCTAGAGTGTGGTGAGGGAAAAAACAAAACCAAACCAAAAAACACAACCTAAAGAGAGAAATGAACACAAAACTCCATGTCTTAGTAGCGGAGTCAGTTTAAGTGTTAGTAATGCCTCCCTGGGAGTCATGTCCTATCCGTCTGTCCTTGGCTAGGGCTGGGATAAGAAGGGTCCGATGGACGAAGTAGAAGATTGGAGATGATGCTCCTGGTGGGTAGAGCTCCTCTGGGAAAACCTGCGTGGCCTCAGGGTGCCAGATGGGTGGTCCCATGCAGTTCCAGCCTCTGGCTGCTGGGTTGTTTTTGCTGGGATGGCCTCGTCTGGTGTCCGTGGCTGCCCTGGGCTCTGTTGCTGCAATCTTGGTCCCCTCTGCCCCGTGCTTTGCTGCTCAGACCGAAATGCTTCAGGGGGTGGCTGCTGGTGTGCATCAGTCCTGGCTGCGGCGTTGGGGACGCCTGTAATGAGGGGTGATGGTGACACTGTAAGGGACCAGCTGGAGGGAAGGATGTGTCTCTGAATCTCCTGAGTTGTCTGAGGAATGATATGAAATATTAGGGAAGATCCTTGCTCATGAAGACTTTCCTCTGCTCCTAAGAGAAGGCTAACTTGAAATGTAGAGGTGCATTAAAAGCTGCCCGGCAGAAAGGGCCCTGGGGGTGTTGGTGGCAGCCGGCTGGATATGAGCCAGCAGTGTGCCCAGGGGGGCAAGAGGCCAACAGCATCCTGGCCTGGATCAGGAATAGTGTGGTGAGCCGGACTAGGGAAGGGATCATCCCCCTGTACTGGGCACTGGTGAGGCCCCNTCCCTTCCAACCTCACCCATTCTGTGATTCTATGATTAGTTGCGCACTAAAACTATTCCTTAATCAAGAGGGTTTTGCTTGGCTCTTTGGAGTGGGTGAGGGCTGGAATCACAACAACCAACCGATTAAAGCAGGATTAAGCGAGCTGTCTTTTGAGATGGTAGACATTGCCTGTTGCGTTTTCCAGTGGGCTGGTCTTAGTTGCTGGTCTGCATGGGCTGATGAGACTTGATCCCTCACACTTTCCTCCTCTTTTCAGGTTTCCACCGTATTCTCGTCGGACACTGCCATGGGCCCTTCCCACCTCAGCCTCAAGATGCTGGTATAGCAGTGAGCGGCTGCGATCCAGAGGACCTGTGGTGGGACATCGTTTCCCACTGGGACATCCTTCACCCCCCCCCCCAGCCTCGGCAGAAGCCATGGATGCCCACGTGGACCTCCTGACCGAGCTGCAGCTGCTGGATAAGGTGCCCACGCTGGAGAGGCTGCGGGCGGCCCAGAAGCGGAGGGCTCAGCAGCTGAAGAAATGGGCACAGTACGAGAAGGAGATGCAACACAAGAAGCGGAAGCATGAAAAGAAGAGAAATGCCGTTAACCGAAAGAAAGTCTCTTTTGAAGCCAGCGTTGCTCTGCTGGAGGCTTCTCTGAGGAACGACTTGGAGGAAGGTACGGCACTTGTATCCGGCAGTTTCTTTGTCTGGCTGTGTGTGAGGTCCGTAGTGCCGTGGTGTGCGGAGACATCCCTGGACTGGACTGCCCTTGACATGATCCTGGTCTGCAGAGTGTTGCCGTCTCTGATATAGCTATGGGGGTCCCAAAGCACTGTGTGACACCAGCATTACCTACGTGGCCCTCAGGAGCGGGCGCACGAATGCCAGGATAGGGCAGGAGTTTCGGCTGAGATCTGGGGGAAGGGAGGCGGCTTTCATCTCTTTCCTTTTCACACTTTCTACTTACAGAAGGTGTGAAACACTTTGCTTTCTGGGTGTGCCTCTTCTGCTGGTTTTATACAAGTCTGTTGCAGGGATTTACGTGTCAGTGTAAATCTCTTCAGCTTCCCTGCTTGGGGGGAGGGGTTGAGAGTTAGGTGGATGTATGAATTCTTTCCCTGTTCAAAATATTGGAAAACATGATTTTGCTTAATGCGTCCTATAGAAGAGAACTGCAAATTGTTCAGAGACTGGTTTAATTGCACCATTTCAAAGTAGTTCAAAATGCTTTGCTTTTGCTTCAGAAACTGTAGGGAGCAAAAAAAATCATGTCTAAAGTCAATCGCCATTAGCTTCAGGGCAGCACGGGGGGAAACCTGGGTGCTGTGGTAGCGGGTTGGAAATGGGGCAGCTGAGCTGAGCTCTGGAGCTTCCACCAGCGCTTCTGCCTGCCCGTGAGGGCTCCCCGGCCCTGCCAAAAGGACCCCAGAAGGGTCCTTCTTTACTCTCCCAAGTGAGAGAATTGGGGTTTTGTTCCTGCAGTGAACACTGGAATTCTATGTTTTTTATGAATGACATGCAGAGCGCCTCCCTGACAACACAGTAATGCTTTTTTTATAAGAAAAAGAGAGAGCCCGGGTCACCTGTTTTCCCATTCCTGCCACTCTAAGCAGCAGGCAGACATTTGGTGAGGATATCTATAAGAGATAGAAATCCATCTGCTCACCTCTTCCTAAATGCTTTGGGGTTTAGCACCGTCCTTGCCTGGTTTCCAGCCAGCCCAATCACTCATCATCACTACCCATAAAGTCCATGTCAAAATAGCGGGCTCAACCCTGCTAGGAAATGAGGGCAAATTCTCTGCAGAGAAGTAAAAACATTTCTTGCAGGAGACCTGGAGGAGCCTTGGGAGTTGCCACTCTGCCGAGTAGTGAAATTGGTGTGCTTTTCCTGGTCCTTTGGCGTGGCAGAGACAAGGGGGGATGCTTAGAAAACCTGTCCGCTTGACTTGCATCTCTGCTGGTGAATGTGGCTCTAGTTTCCAGCATCTCTTACAAGATGCAGTATATACTTGCTTGGTACGTGGGTGGAAGGCAGGGACCTCATCTTGTCTTGTGAGGAATCTCCCCAAAGTCACGTCCCATTTTGAGAAGGCCTTTTGTGCACCGTAACGTGTCCTCATCTCCTACCAGTGCGTGTCTTGCATCAGTTGTGCCCACCCGGGCGGTGTGTTGGGAGCGTTTGCCAAGCCCTGCTGCGCGGCCGTGCTTTTGTGTGCGTTTGTAGCCTCTCTCCAGGAGAGCAGACCCGTGATAATGCCCTGGAAACTGCAGGCTTTTACTTGTTTCTTCCTTACTTTAAAGGTTTAGCAGTTGCTTGCAGCTCTTCGCTCCAGCGAACCTGTGCTTCTCTCTCTGGGATGCTCTAGGAGAGCCCCAGCAGTGACGGTAACTAGAGCCCTACTGTGAAATCGTGTCTGGCACTGCCCGAGATGACAGATTTATGACTTCTGTCGCCTCTGCCTGTGCTGGCAGATGCCTGGTGGGGTATGGCTTTGGCTTTTGTACCCAGCTGCCCACCTGTAAGTGACAGGTCGCCGTGCTGGGGTGAAAAGCGAGTGTTTCATTGCTCTCCTCTTCGTGCAGCAGTGGTGCCTCTGCTCAGCGCTTGCTTTGGGGGGTGCGATGGGGCCAATGGGTCTGGGAGAAGCCCAGCCTTGTAGTTTTGCTTTCTGTGTCTTTTGGATTTGGATCTGGGGGGGGGGGGTAGTTTATAAGAAAAAGAACTCCTTCATTTTCTGCCTTAAAAATGCTTTTTTATTTTGTGTGAGATGCACAAATAACAGAGGCATTTGCAAACACGGCACTGGGGGAGGCGGTTGCACACCCCGATGGCAGTGTGCCGGCAGGGCCGGTGTGTGCAGGCAGCAGCACTGCTGTAACGGTGTCAGAGCTCCTGTGGACCGCGGTCTTGCACCGCACGTGGACACGGACACTTTGCTGTCGAGGGTGCAGGAGTTGAGCTTTCAGCTCACAGCTTCGCTCTTTTCCTCCTGTAAGGGAAAATCCATCACCGCAGGTCTCCTCTGGGGCTGTAATCGCGCTGACCTCTTTCCACAGGGGAGACAGGTAGCGGGCTTTAACCGCCGGTTCCTCTTCCCAATGCAGTGCTGGTTACACCAAGTGTGATCGGAGCACTTCCCTGCTCGGTGGAAAATCAGCCTCTCCGCCCTCTGGAGAGGGCAATATTCCCAGTGCCACAGGCGCTTCCCCTGCGTAGCTGGATTTTCCAGATGCCTCAAGTTTTTAAATTAAATCTGTGGTCAATAATTTAAGTCCGAAAAATAGTGTGTGGGCAGGTTCTGTCCCTGCTCTGCCCCCTCTGTGCTGTGGGACCAGAATAAAGGGGACAGACTCAAACCCAGATGCCAAAGTGGGCAAATTCCTTATGAGGTGCCCTGTGCCAAAGTGAGGGAATCTGTGGGCTTTTGGATGTCCCGGATGATTATTTTGGTGTATGAATCATTTTTTGTTTCCACGTGGGAAGTGGAGGGGGAGGTGAAATATAAATGATGAAGGAGTTGAGAAGTTAGCGTGAGGAAGGCTAGCGCCCCCGTCACCTCCGAGCGGGTGTGCCCTTTCCAGCCTTTGTCACTTTGCTGGACTTCTGTGTTTATTTTTAACGTTCTCCCTCCTGAGGTGGGAGAGGGGATGGTAGTAGGCACTGTGCAGTGAAATCGGGGGGGGAAAGAGAGCGGAGGTGGATTGCGAGCTGGCACTTTGCCCGGGAGGAGTCCTCTGGCATGACCCCCTGATGGAGGTGGTGGGTCGAGCCCTTGTAGGATGGAGTCAGTGGGTGCAAAACCCTGCCCTGCTCTTCAGGGAGCAGCTCCGCATCCCTGGGGATCTGGACGTACTGGCTTCACTTGCCCAGGTGTAATTGAAAGAGCAGTGCTCGTTTTGCTCGACTCCTGTGCGCCCGTGGGTATCTGCAGCCCCTTCCATCATCCCCATGGATGGCCACCAGGCTGAGCCACCCCAGCTTCCCACTAGCCTGTGGCCTCTCTGGCTGTGCAAACGTGCTGGCCTGAGAGAAGAGGACTTCTTTCCCATGTAATAAATCCAGGTTTGTTTTTGGCTGAGTGGGGTGTGTCTCGCAGTGGTGAGGAAGCAGGGCTGAAGGCAAGGGCTCCTGGGGAGCATCAGCCCCGGCGTGGGCAGGAGCTGCAAAGGGGTGATGGCTCCTGCCTGCTCGTCCCTCGCATCTTCTGCAACAGATCTGTCAAAATACCTCAGGTTTAACAAACAAGCTGCTATTAAAAGCTCCTTCGGATCTCTCCTGACAGAACCAGGGTAGGGAGCGTGCCACAAACACGCCGGTGGCAGATGCGAGCAGACAGTCACGCTGGGGAGAAGTAGGTGACGGGCAATGATCCCAGACCCAGGGCAGCCGTGCCCCTGGGCTGCGGCGTGGTGGCCAGGACCTGTGGTTTGGAAAGCTGAAGGATCTACAGAGAGTTCGTGGGTGAGCTCCGAGGTGGCAGCAGAGCGCTCCCAGTTGCCATACTGGACCTCGGCGGAGGACGCCTGCGGAGGAGCTGGGCAGGGCAGGCTGTGGAGGGGCATCGCTCTCAGTCCCTGTTTCAAGTGGAAATATGTTCAAGCTCCCACCCAGCTCTAGGCAGGGCCTGCTGTGGTTGCAGGAGGACGGTGCAAAGGGGAGGACGTAGTGGTGTGGGCGGAGGTGCTGGTGAGCGGCCGTGTTGTGTACAGCCTCCGGGCTGCTCTAACGGCTGCGAAGGAGAGTTGCTTTACAACGCAATAAAGCAATGCTTTATAAGCTACCATACTGATCATAAATAAACTGTGAGGGCTACTGAAGGCTGTGGCCCTTCGAGGTCGTCCTGCAAGGTGATGGACTGAAAAGGTGGGGAGGAGGCTGGTCCCACAATTCCCAGGGCAGCATCTTGTCCCTGAAAGCATCCCTGGCTGCGGCAGGGCTGTCGTGTCCGGGTCTTTCTACATCGCTGAGCTCCTGTAAAAGCAGCCCCCGAGCGCGGAGAGAGGAGCTGGCGTTCTGTAAGTCAACAAAAGAGATCCCAGAGGTGGGTAAAGTGGCTGCCTCTACAGACGTGTGGCATTTGCTGCCTGGAAGTCCCTTTGCACACCCGGCCCCTTTGCAGGGGGAGCTCCCGCTTGAGTGGCAGACGGTGGAGGTGTTAGCGTTAGATTGGGGGTGAGCTGTGTTCCCTTCGGCAAACCAAGGAAGTAAAGCCCCCGAAGGACCGAGTCACCTTCCAGCAGCGCTGGAGGTGCCCTGGTTTCTTTCTCCTGCTCTGGGATGAGAGCTGCCTCCCCGCAGGCACCAGCCGCGGCTCCAGGAGAAGCATCCCCGCAAAGTCCTTCAGCTCCCACTTTCTGGCACTTCATCCTGCAAGCGAAACTTTTGTCAGAGCCAGAGTGTTGCATAAACCAGCGTTTCTGCAGCAGTTTAACCATGCGGATCCATACGGCTGGTGAGCCAGCAAGTGAATGTAGTCTTGGATTTGATGACCTTGGAGTTGGCATCCAGCGGAGCAGTCCCCGTCAGCAGAGCAGCAGGCGCAAGCCTGGGGCTCGCTGGGTCCGGCACTGGTGTGGAGATTTCCCTGGGGAGGGTATAAGTATTGCGCGGATTATTTGTATACATCCATCCCCCCGTTTCCCTTCATGCCGACCCTTAAATCTCCTGTAAGTGTTGGTAACGATGAGCGTGGCAAACCCTGTCCCCAGGCAGCTCCTACCGCGCTCCCTTTGCACCGTTCTGGAATAAACCCAACCTTGTCATTTGCAAAGGCACTTTAAAAAGAGGCCCTAATTAGTGTCTATAAATTGCTTTCTTTAACCTTTCCAAGTTGATGTGATCTGTTCCCTTGTTACTAAAAACCTTTTATGAGGTGCCTTAATTTTCCACCCACATTATTAGTCTCCTGAAGCTTTTTACATGGGGTTCCTGTGTCCAAGTCCATGGGCGAGTGCATTTGTCTGTCTGAGAGGATTTTTCTCCTGGGTGTTGTGCCCTTTGAAGAGCTATGAAAAAAAAAAATCTCTTTTATCACCAGCAGTCTGAGTGTATATCTAGGTATTTGGGGAATGACTCGAGTCAGAAATTAAAAGTTTCTGTTAAATAACAAACGCGTTTCTTGAGTTTTAAACTTCATATGTGTGGAAATGAAACCCGTCCTGCTCGGGAAGCTGTGTGTGGGAGCTCTTGGCAATGATGGATTTTGTTAATTTTGTTAATGGTGGTTGGTATGTCTTCCAAAAGCAGATTCACGTATTTGGCCACATTTAACTTGGCTTTTTCATGCAATCTGGATGCGATGCCAACACGGGGTGGCTTGCATATGGCAGCTAACTAGATGGCATCTGGGAGCACGAGCAATATTGAATATGCAACTGTCTCTGTTGTCATAACAAGTAAATAATCTTTTTTTTTTCTCTTACTTCCTGAAATTTCGATCAAGTGGGAAAATTATCTCCATTTGCATAAGAGCTTGAAATGCCAACCTTTCTTTTTGGATGTTGATGCTGAAAGTCCATCTCAGGTTTTTGCTGGGGTGAGCCCCTCCTCCCCCAGATCTGGAGGCAACCTAAACATTTTGTTTCAAACCCTTCCTTGAAACAAAGAAGTTTGATCAGAAATACTTTTAAAAATTATTTTTTAAATAACAAAATGAGGTATTTCCTTAACTTCAGATGAGATTTATAAAATGTGACCCCAGCGTTTGTTTCAGTGGGTCAAGCCCCTTCGTAATCCCCTTCCAAAGGATCCCGAGGGGTCTGTTCTTGAGGTGCTGGCGGTTGCGTGCACTGGGCATCGCTGCTGGCTGTTTCCAGACGGACGAGCTGAGCAACAGGCTCTTTCCATGCCTACAGGCCAGAAATTCCATGTCTTTTGAGTTTCTCAATTCACAGCAAGACTCATCGCCCGAGCCATTGCTTGCAAGCGATTGCTTTTCTTGCCTAAAACAAGAACTGAAACCCTGTGCGCGAATGCGCTCCGACTGTCCTTGCTAAGAAAAGGTGATGTAGCGATCCTGGCTGGAATTTTTTTGATCAAAATCGGAACACGCAACTCCACCCCCAGACCCGGCTGCCTGCCCCCACCTCCGTGGGCACATCTTTCGGCTCCCACCTTGTTTCGTCAGAGCGCGTGTTCTCGGCTTGCGTGATGGAAATGGGTTAGTTCTGCACTGTTTCTGTTTCTCGCGTGTGCCAGATTCCACCATTTCCGATACTGCTGACAATATTTCTTATGTATCTTGTAATAGCACTAGAATCATAGAATCACAGGGTGGGAAGGGCTCTCTGGAGATCCCCCAGTCCCACCCCCTGCCAGAGCAGGGTCACCCAGAGCAGGGGGCACAGGAACGCCTCCAGGCGGGTTTGGGATGTCTCCAGAGACGGAGACTCCCCCACCTCCCTGGGCAGCCTGGGCCAGGGCTCTGCCACCCTCACGGGAAAGAAGTTCCTCCTCAGGTTTAGGTGGAACTTCCCATGGTCAAGTTTGTGCTCGTTCCCTCTTGTCCTGTCCCTGGGCACCACTGAGAAGAGCCTGGCCCCATCCTCCTGACACCCCCCCGTCAGTATTTATAGGCATTGATAAGGATACAAGATAATGAGTAAACATTGGATTCAAACTACTTATCCCTTCAGTAAGGATGGTCTGTTTGGGTTCATGGTGTTTTAAATCAAGCAGGGGTTGTCCAATGACTGTTGCCAGTCCCAGATTTTGTTTCTTATGAGAAGTGGCTTAAATCGCTTAGTTGGCTTCTAAAATTTGTTCATAATGTGTTTTGGAGGAGAAACTTGGAACCGGTGTCTCCTTGGTTGAGTGTACCCCTAAATGCAAACTGGGCATTTCATTGGTTTCTTAGTATTGTTGGAATCGTAGAGTCGGTGAGGTTGGAAGGGACCTTTAAGATCATCCAGTCCAACCATTAACCCCCCCTGACAAAAACCCCTTCTAAACCATGTCCCTCAGCACCTCATCTACCCTTTTCTTAAACACCTCCAGGGATGGGGAATCCACCCCCTCCCTGGGCAGCCTCTTCCAATGGTTAATAACCCTTTCCGTGAAAAAATAACCCTTTCAGTGCAAAAGATAACCCGTTCAGTGAAAAACTGATGTTGATGGTTCTTTCTCTAATACAACGGTGAGTAAGGAGTGCTCCCTTTCGAAAGGAGATCTGGGCGGTGGGGAGGGAAGGCTGAAGCTCTTAGGGCTGTGCACGCGAGGTGCAGCAGGGGGGATATCTAAGGTCACCATCTGCTCTGCAAACCCTGCCCGGCCAAATCACGGCAGGGAGGGCTCAGGATGCCACGGCCGCCTTCGCCGGGAGCGTCAGGGCTTTTGTCAGCTGAAGGCAGATTATCGATGGGACCTTAATTCAACCAGGTCTCTGGAGGTGTTCATACGTACAACCAAGTGCTAAATCGCTGTCGTTTAACCTTTCCCTTCCCTGTCCTGGCTGCTCCGCTTCCAGTGACGTGGAGGCAGCCTTGGATGGCTGCTTATTTTCTGATACCTACAGGCTGCCAAATGTCGAAGCCAGAACTGTCCGATCTGACCCTGATGATACTTGCTGATATATCGGTGGCTTTTTCTAGGCAGTGACTCCCCATCTTGGTTGCCCTTGTGATTTTCCCCGGGAGGTGATGACTGCCTGCCATCCCCCCGAGGGGGAGCAAGGCATGGAATTGCAGCGATGGCTATGGATGTGGGTTGGATGAAGCACTGCAAGCAGCACGCCCGGCTGCCTGCTCGGTGGGATAACGGCGTGGAAGGACTGACGCTACAGCCCAGCCAGCTCCTCACCCCGGGGGGCTGTGACATGGGGTTTCTCGCCTGCCTGGCTGCCTTCCAGGTGTGTGCTGCTTCCTACGCTCCCATTAACTGTGTGCTTTGTCCCACTCCAATAACGAGGAACCAGAGAGCATAAATAGCAGCCCAGTGGGGGACTTCTGGTATCTTTTGCGTAAGAAGCAGCAGCAACCCAGGGTGAAATGTCGTCTGTCTTCCCACCTTGGCCCTGATCGCCGACAGCCAAGGCTCTGCCTCGCTGCAGTGCTGCGTTGTGATATCCAGTCCAATTCCGCTAAAAGCACGTAAGGCGTTATCTTGGTCATGCTCCAGAGCTCGCCGGTACCTGGAGGTTTGCAGCATCGTTGTGTTTTCAAGTGTATTTTGGGGAATAAAACACAAGAGCAACAAAAACTGACCCAAAAAACCCCTAGCCCCCAACACCCCTCTTCTTTGCAAATGAGTATTGGTGGGGAAATGAATAGTTTTGGAGGTGTAGCCTTCTTGCAGCACTAAACCTCACGTGGCTGCTTTGCCCCGATGCAGTTGAAAACGCAGTGGTTGAACGTAGTTTCCAGGCAGGAAGAACTTGGCTGCAGGCTCCGCTTTCCACCCCTGATCCTGGTCAAGGAGAACATGAAAAGTGGATTAAATCTATTTTTTTTTTTTTTTTCCCCCCCAGATTTAAATTCCTGCCTTTCTGGATTCGGGTCAGCTCAGCTGGTATAGATTTCTTCCTCCTAGAATCATGGAAAATAGAGGTTGAGAGGGCCTCGGGAGGTCATGTAATCCACCTCCTGCCCCAAGGCAGGATCAACTGTATCTAAAATGCTTGCTAATGAGGTTGGAGTTAGGTATCTTAGTGTATTTATAGGCATCTCCGCAACACGAGAGCAGATACCTGTGCGAGTGGCCCTGCTTCTCGTTCACTTCTCCGTATTTTTCCCACTTGCTTATACTTATCCCCCTTTATTTTGCTTTGCATGCCATCCTTACGCTTACTGACTGTGAGTTTTCCTACTTCCGTGAAGAATGCTCTAATTCTTTCTTTAATAGCGGTTGCTATGGCAGCTGGTTCAGGCGGTGCCTTATAACCTCGTGCAGAGCTGCTTTTACATTACATACACTTTCACTGCTTGTTTTTTCCTCTGGAGCCTGGCCAGATCTTTGAGAAACCTTATCACCCACTGCAAACGTCTTAACAAAAAATAAATTTAAAAAAAAAAAAAAATCAGATTCTGGCACAGCTCTTCAAAACATCTCCTAAGCCTTGCCTACCCTCTAACCCGTCGCCTAAATGATGGTAAATAGGCCAGGAAGCGAACTATTTAATTCTGTCTGCTGATGCCTTTGTAATCAAGAGCCAAGATGCAACCAAGCGCCCTGCACTCCTCGTAATTCGGGGAACAAGAGCCCATGTGCAGCTCCTAGCAAGCAGATGCGGTTTCCACTGAGGCCCCTGCAATTTGCAACTGCTTATTGCCAAATTTGGCCTCCGGATTCCCCGGATAGCACGAGGCAGATGAGCTGTAAATGCTCCTCCTGTAGGAAACTGGCTGTCGTTGCTCGGTTGTGTTTCTCATGCTCCGTATACATTTTAGAACAGTTTGCAGCATCTGTCGGTTTGGCCAAGGATGTCAAGCTAGATCTGAATTCCCCTTTTCCTGGTGGTCTCCTCTACTCTTTCAACGGCTTTGCTTTCAACGTGGCACAGTGGAGTGGTCCCTGCCTTGAGTGCAAGAGCACCAAGCTCTGAATTTGTGTAGGAAATTTCCAGATTCTCACTTCAATTTTTGTACCTTTTCCTGGGCTGACAAGAGGGATCCTATTAATAAGGAGAAAAAAAAAAAACCAATATCCAACCACCAAATGAGAAAAAACACTTCTTTTTTTTTTTCCCCTCCTAAAGACTACTGCTATAATATTCTCCTCTAAAAGGGAAAAACTAGAGCAGGAATTAACCTCAAAGTCATTCTCGCACCATTCTCACTGCTTGCACCAGCTCTCTTTTAAACCAGTTGGCAGCTGATGGTTTCCACAGCAGAGAAGCATTATCTGCACACAGGTTGTATTTTGTGCCGGGTTACACCTACATCTGTCTGGAAACATCCACGTTTTGAGTGGGTGGGGGAGATTCTGGCACCCTCCGAGTATTTCCACTCTGGTCTGATTCGCAGCAGCAAAGGTTGGAGATCAAGTGCTGGGTGAAATGATAAGGCTTGAATGTAGAGAGACGTGATGGCTTGGTGTAGTCGACCAATGTCTTTCAAATTACCCAGTCTGAAGGATCCTATATGTAGAAAACCATATACTTCAATAAAAGGAGAATTTTACCAGCAGAATATTCTGGAATGAACCCATGAAGTCCTTGGACAGGGACAGAGCAGCTCGGCTGTGTGGAGATTTCTGCAGGACATCTAGGGTCTGCGCAACGGCTCGGGGCAAGGAAGTCCGTGCCAGCTCTCAGTCTCCTGGAGCTGGAAAGGAGCGATGCCCCTGCAGTGAAGGACAGCCATGTCACTGCCTGAAGGACGGGGAGAGAGGAGCACTTTCCGCATCTGCCCATCAATGTTGGGTTCAGTTCTTATGTGTTGTCAGTGGAGACGGGTGAGATCCCAACTGGGGTGCTGTGGTTAAGCCTGTGCAGAGTCCGGCAGCTCTAGAGACCAGGTCCTGGCTTAGAAACCTGGGGCTGGACGACATAGGGTGCTCCTGCGGGGAGCGAGCTTCAACCTACTTAGGAGCTCAGGCTCTGTGACTCTCCAACTTTTCAGACCTGGTTTATTTTTTCACGTCAGATCCTGTCAGTTTGTCTTTAATTAGCAAGGCCAGAGCAGGGCTCCTCGGGAACTTAAATGGGACTCTTCTTTTAATTAAGGTTTTGGTTTGGCAGCCTGAAATAGCAGGCATTAGAAAGAGCCAGAGTTCCAGCGAAGGAGGACAGTCCCCGTGGATCTGCAGTGACATACTCCTGGCTGTCAGGCAGTTGATCACAGGGATTTCTTTCCTCCTAAAGCTGATGTGGTCAAAACAACGGTGCAAGTCCTGAATGTGTTATGAAGCTTCAGTCCAGACTGTAACCGGTCAACTTCCAACCTGATGCTGGATGCTGTGCCAGAATCACCACGTCTCTGGGTTGGTAGGTGACAGCGGGTCATGGAGAGATGCTGGAAGTTCATTTTGCTTTTATTAGAAGAGACGGTGAGTTTAAAATTTCATCTTAAAGGGCATCTAAGCAGGATTCCCTCTGTGCTTTCACAGGAAACTTATTCTACCACAACTTTAATCACGCAGTTTTGAAATAGTGATGAACAAGCTGCCGCTCTGCCCCCTGACCCAAATCATTCCCATCTGTGGCAATTTTCCATCACTCCTCAGAGAAAAGAAAACTGTCATTTCAGAACAGGTCAGCATCGATTCTGTAGCAGGGACTGAAGATTTGGGTCATCATTGCGTTGTATCACTCCGTGCTCTGGGATTTCCCGTGTGGTTAGTAACGGGGAATGTTTGCAGTGTTGATCTGTCCAGTTATCCTTAGGGGAACAAGAGAACAGGAAATATTTTGTGTTTCACTTACGTCCAAAGACTTGTCTTCCAGCTGAAGGGCAGTGTTTGTTGACTGATTTCCTCCTGTGGAGTGGGACTGACAGCTAGAGGTGGAAGGAGCCGTGCCGGAGCAGTGGAAGGGTGACGAGACGGAGGTCTGGCCATCTGGCTTTGCTTGATCCTCGTATCAGTCTCTTGGGTTTGGAAGCTTCCAGAAGCACATTGCTCATTCAGCCTTTCTAGACCAAGATCTGACAGGAGCACGCTCAGCTGCCGTTAACTGGGGGCTTCTTGTGAGGATTTTGGCACAGCTCTCTAAACACCTTTTATTTTAACTTCTACTGAAGTCAGTTGGGTTTGGTCAGCCAGTGCGTTTGTGTTCCTTAAGAATGCAGAGTCCATCTGAAACATGCACAGCTCCTTTCTGTTGGATGCTGGTGTAAAGACCACTCCGTTAAGGACTCCTACCCCACCGTATGAGAATACACTGACGTGGCATTTTGTCCCCCGTGGGGGTTGCCCCGATCAGCACCAGGAGTGCCCGCAGTGGGAACATCTCTCTTTGCTGTGGGGAGCAGCGGTTCCCTCTGGCAGCCGTTACCTGGTTGTGGAAACCAGCTCTGGTGCCGTGGGCTCCCCACCCTCCTCCTTCCCCTCCCACAGGAAGGGGCTGTGGCTTTTCCAGCTGTGGAGCAGGAAAGAAATGGGGGATCCTGTTTACCTATCCACTGAGCTGCTCACATCTATTTTAAAACTCTTCCTTGCAACGTGCTGCTTATCGCGGTGGCGCCTCGTTGGCCAGCTCTCCTGTCCCTGCCGTGCCCTCTGGAAGGAGCTCCTCCACGGAGCATCGCTTATGGAGGTCCTGAGATGCCACAGTTGGGAGGCTGGAGAGGGCTTCAAAACCCCGCAGGCTGATTCGAGGGGCTGAGAGGGACACCAGCACTGGTTGCTGTGTAACTGGGAGAGGAAAATAACAGCTTTGTCACCCACAGGCCATGGGGTCTTTGGACTGAGGGGCAAGAGGGATTTATTCACGCTGCGGTGGGCAGAGTTGGTCTTGCAGTTTTGCCCTGTCCCAACGCAGTTTCTGTCTTTCATCCTAATAACATCCCACTTGCTATCAGCCCCTTGGGAGGTGTCAGACCCCTCTGACCTGTTCATGAACATGGAGGTTTGATGAGACTCCTGCAAAGCCTTGGCCACCTTTGTTTTCCCTCACTAAAATACGAGAGGAGGTTGGGCACTGGCTGTTTTGTGGTGGACGTCCCTTTGCTCTTGTTGGGAGGTCTGAATTCCCCGCAGCTGTGGTAGAAGCCTGCAGCGTGGGAGGCCACCTTCCCGTGGCGGACAGGAGGTGGCTCCGAAGCAGGAGAACCAGGAGAAGCAGGAGTGCCTCCTGTGCACGGGGTCTGGGAGTGCTCCGTGTGTTCCCGATGCTGTGGGAGGGTCTTGCTTCTGCAGGAGAGCAACTTGTCTCGTTGTTAGAGCTCCGAGGGCTGTTAGCAAAGGCCAGCAGGGTGGCAGAGCTGCGATGGGGGGGTTTGCTGGTGGGAATGCTCATGGGGTGGGTGAAGGGAAGGCTGGAGGTCTCCTTGCCAGAGCAGGAAAGCCACCATGGAGGAGTGGTGCAGCCTGCCCCTGGTGCTGGGACAGCCTCCTGGAGCCATGAAAACCTCCTTAGATTTGGCACCATTGGCGGTGTACAGAGTGAAAGGCATTTAACCTGAGCGAAAATGTCATGGGCTGGGGGAAAGCAAACGTGTGTGCCTGCTTGTGCATCCACCTGGGATGTGCACATCTCCGGAAAGCAGTGGGACTGGCAGGAGCATGCAGGGAAACGGCCGAGGGAAGCCTTCTCCAAGGTTTTGGCTCTGTCATCACCCCTGGGAGGGAGTCCTTCCCGTGGGGTCGGGGAGGGCGGGTGTGCGAGGGGCTCCGTGGGGTGTCCCACCATGCCAGCCTGGCTGCGTCCCACTCCAAAGGCGCTTGCACCCGCTGGCCCTGGAGTGGATGAGAAGCCCCGTAGCTGTGCCGTGCGTGGCCGAAGGTTTACAGGTAGTGGTTAACAAATGACCGGCGGAGCAGGAGTCCAGGCGCCCGGCAAGTCACCGAGTGGCCGCATTTAACTAAAATTAGCCCTTTGTAAGCGGTGGTGGCAGCTGTGCATAACAGGGAGCTAATCTCGTGGGGGAGAGGATTTGCTGGAGGAGGTGATGGATCCCAGGTGCCCTGGCTGGTGCAGGTACTGGGATTCGTGATCTGTATTGGGATTCCCTTGGGAAGGCAGGCACGGTGCCCCAGGGGTGTGCATGCATTGTGTTTCCGTAAGATTCAGCGCTGCGAGCGTCCCGGGGGCAGCACCGACATGCCCTGCCTTAGTCCCAACGCCGGCTGGTATCAGGGACCACGTAACCACAGCGGCGTGCATCCTCGGAGCGGGATGGCTGGGGATGCACAATGCTCCGTGGAGGAGCTACTTCCCCATGGGCACAGCCAGAGATTGAACCGAGTTCCTCCAGCGTGGCCCTTCTGCTGGCTGAACTGGGCTGAGCCAAGAGCCTTGGTCTGGCAACACGGCTTTGACCTCCTCGTAATGAGGACAAGCTGCCGGTGCGGGAGACTGGCACTGCCAACAGGCAATGAGCATCGCTTACCCTATTTAATTAAATTGGGGGGGGGCTTTTTTTTATGGCCTCTTTTTTTTTTTTTTTTGGCAGCTCCTTAACTGGGAAAGTAAGCTGGGGGCAGGGAAGCGTCCTTATTTAATAGGGTCTACCCATAAATCTGGGCCAGATCCGCTGGTACACACTGGCTGCTTTATGCGACCCTGGTAAGGAAAGCAACCATAAATGTCACTCGATAGCTGTTCTGCTTTGCTTGATGAATCTGGATCAGTGTCTCTCTCCCTCCTAATCGGGTTAGTTTGCTTTTGATCTACCTGTTAGGGAAACCTAAACTGATTTAGCTGTTCCCAGCCCTTTTCCATAAGCCTGATGGCTCTTTCCACAAGGCTGTCTCTGCTCTACCCTAATTACTGTTAAATTGTCTGATGCTGTAGCAGGTGACATTCTGGTAGATAACTTCATAAATCTTAACCAATATTCACTGGGAATCTTTTGCCAGATGTTTTGTTTCATTTTTGGATAGATTAGTTTCAAATTGGCAAATGCACTAGATTTAAGGAGAAGACAACTGCTACTAGCTGTCAAAAAGAAAAAACTAATTATCGATCATGTTTTATTGAGCCTCTGCTGAACTGATTTGCCGTATGAAACATCATTTTCTTGTACTCTATCGTCAGGAAATCAGATTTTTGTGAGTTTTGCTCTTCCGATAATAGTGATACACGCTAGAGCGTAGAAGACAGGAAAAATTACCTCAGGGTTAAAATCTGGGACACCCTGGAATTTAAATCACCAGTTTCCAGGAGCACAAACCCATTATCTGTGCTGGTGTTCCATAAAATCATTGCAGATGTGAGTTCCTCGTGGCTTCTGTGTGTGAACCCTGCCTCTGTGTGTGATTTACAGCGCTTTCCTGGCTGCCGAGGGGTTTAGCGACTGCGGCGGCGGCTTGTTTGTTTGCTGTGAAGAGGCCCCGGTTTTGAAAAGGAGCCTGGAGCTACTGTGAGAGAGGATAAGAAGAGCTGGGGGGGAAATTTCCGTGTTCCTGCCCCGCGCTGGGGCTGAGCCGCGGCGCTTCCCGTGACGTGGAGCGGCAGCGAGGCACCCGCGTCCTCTGAGGTCACCTGGGTTTCACGGAGCTGCCACACCGTCGTTAAGTTTTTAGTTTTTAGTGAAGTATCTTCTGCTGCAGTTGCATGTGATGTCTAAAATATCTCCTGGTGTGCTCCTGATGTTCCTTACGGCACTGTGTGGGAAGGCAGGTGGAGGAGCATCTCCCAAAGAGGCTCACGTAGCCCCTTCCTGACCCCAAACTGGCTTCGTTCCTCTCCTGAGATAAGCCAAGCAGGGGTCAGCAGTTTTTATCACGCTGTTTTTCTTGAGAAAAGGGAAGCGTTATCTGTGAGGGGAGATACGGTACCTTGTGTGACGTGGAGGGGTGGGAGCTGATGCAGAAATGTGGCCAAATAGGACCCGTCCGCGGGTCTACGGAGCCTGGCCCCCCTCTCTCGCCGCTGGGTTAGTCCTGGGGGATGGGCTTCCTCAGCAGCAAATTCTTCCTTCTTTCCAGCAAGAATGTTGGAAAGGAAGGGACTGCCCACCAGGAAGTTGGGGAAAGCCTGTCATTCAAATCTAGCCCACTATCTGAAGAAACTCCTTGATTTAAATACTCTGGGGTGGAGGAAGGAGGGACCGTATGGGTGCAAAGAACTGCTGGCAAAGTGAGGACCTCTTTATGAGAGCTCCTGCTTCTCCCGCAGTTCCTTGAAGAAGCTTTTTCTAATGCTCTTGGGTTTTTACTGCGGATTGCAAATCCAAGGGAGGGTTTGCACGTCTTGCCCAGCTACTCTGGGGCTCGGATCTATCTGAATTCCCATCCGACTGGGGCTCTACCGACTGGCGCTGGGGTGGAGGAGACGGCTTTGCCTTACGTCTCGTCCCCGTGCGGGGTGACTCTGCAGCTCACAGCTGCCGTGGTTTGTTCCTCTCCGCCTGCAGCAGGGATGGCCTCACCTGCACCTCACCTTATGGCTGTTTCATTTGCTAGAAATCCTGGGTGTGTCTGTCCTCCTTTTCAATCTCTTCGCTACTCTTGGTGCATTCCAGGTACAAAACACTTCAAACCAATTTGGTTTGTTGGGGGTGTCCAGAGGAACAACCCTCTGGAGGAACAACCCCACCGCGGAGCGAGGCTTCAGCAGTGAAGAGGTTAATGTGGTCCGTCCCAAAAACCATCCGTGCCTCATGCCAAGCCTGATTGTCATCTTCCTCCTTTTAGCCCCTGCAGTTGTTCTGTCCCCAGAGCAGCGTACGTGGCCATCTGATCTGTGAGGGATGCGTGTTTGTTGGGAAGCTGTCCCTTGTGTCCGTGCTCCCAGTGGGCTGTTAGCTGGAGGACGTTGCGCCAGAGCCTGCTGTTCCTTCTTCGCTTCTCCAACCGAAAGCACGTGGTGATACATGGAGATCGTGGCCAGCAAAATGTGCTCCCTCTCCTAGTAATAAATTGCAGAGATTACCCACCTTGTGCAACCAGAGCCCATTTTAATTTGCTTTTTGCTGGTGATCCCCTTCTTCCCAGGTGTGCCGGATGGAGGAAAGGCAATGGTCCTCTTGGGGTGTGGAGTCAAGCCAGAGGTTACGGCTGTATGAGCTGGCAGCAGCAGGGCAGAAGCACGCAGCCTTCACACGCTGGTTTTTCAAAGGAGAACAGCTAGAATTTGGCTCAAGGTTTGTAGGTCAGGTTTCCGTTATACAACTAAACGGGTTGCAGCTGCTCACGTGAGATCCCGACCTCGTTGGGCTCCTTTCCTTGGGAATTACTCTTTACAATGACAGAAACAAAGAGGATTTCTCTGTTGTCGCACTAACTGGGGTGGTAATGGAGGCTTGGAGTAGGATTTGCTTCAGTCTGGGAAATGTGGGAAACATCCCAGAAGCATTTGTTACAAACAGCTGCTTGTAAAATAATTTTTTTAAGACTCTGGTTTTTTCCAGACAAAGGTAGGACCAAAAACAGTTGAGGAAGGATCACAGGTCTAGTAATGAGGATCAGATCTCCTGTATCTCCCAAAAGAAGTGCTCTTGGCACAAGTCTGAGCTCTGTATCTCTGCCCATGTTTGAAGGACAGGACTGCTTGTCTGAGGAAGGTTGTACCCCTGGTTTAATGAGTGAGAGCGTGACCCTTCCATTTCATGTTACGAGGGATAAAATGGTCCATGGTGTCTCCAGGAACCGGAGCATTTTGATTCCTGTCCTCATGATGGCCTGTAAGGGCCTGGTCACCCACTCCTGTCCTTGAAGGACTTGCTCTTGAGAAAGATGCTACAACCTCTTCTGCTGGATGTTGGGCAGCAGAAAAAAGACGTATTCTTTCACCAGAGTTGCTCAGTTGTACTCGGTGCTGGAAATCCTGAATTTTGTGTTTAGTAGCAGGAGAAAGCAGGGGAGGGCTGGATGCACTCGAGTGGCTGCATGGGGCTGCATGTCTTCCCGGTACCGTGCGTGAGCCTCACACCAGCTCCTGGTTCCCCGTGCTGTCACCGGGATCCACCTCTGCAACCTGTAATTAGTGCTGTCAGCAGAACAGTGTAAGCAGCCACTTAAGCATTAATTACTTTAATGAACTTACTAAGGTGGGTTTAGCTACCAAAGCATTTTGTTGTTACTATAAATTTTAAAGTCAAAATATTAGACGGTGGGGTCGATGGGAGATGACGCAAAGCTCAAGCCTGGCTTTCCTCTTGTCTTAACGTTGAAAGTGTGGGCGGTTTTTTTAGGTGATATAATCACACAGTCTTTTCTCCTCCGTTGCACAGAAGCAGCCACGGCAGGAGGGTGCGAGGAGGCTCTTCTCTCCCCAGTGGCAAATACGGAGGTGGAGGGGACGCAGTGAGCACAGGGCCACCTGCCATTCAAACCCAGAAGATGGATGTCACCTTTCTTGGGTTGTGACAGCTAAAAGGTGGCCCATGACGCTTGTGCTCTTGTAGTGTTAAATATGTAATGAAAAACTCCCTGCTGTGAGGGATCTGCTGGTGGGGGAGCTCTCTTATAAGCGAACAGGATGGAATGAAATGGTTCATTGACAAAACCGGGTTTAATACAGAAATAAGCAGAGTTTTCACCATGGTGGAGAGGAGAATGGTCCTGCCCTTGCTAATGGCAAAACTTAATGGGGAATTTTAATGGCTGTTAAGTATTTTGGACACTGCAGTTTTCTTGGGAAATGCAATATGCTTTGGGAAACCGAAGCTTTTCTCCACTGTTGCAGAAAGGAAAACTACAATTCCTCTGAGATGACTCTTGCTGAAGAGGGCATGGGAGGCATTAGACTTGCAATACTGATGTGGGGAGTTGGATGGGGTCTTTCATCCCAGGACAGGAGACCTCTCAAAGGGATGAAGGGAGAAAAGTGGGATATATTGCGCTCTCTCTGCTGTTGCCTGCAACTCTTTGTTCCCAGCATTGAGGAGTTATGGCTTCAATGTTCAGAGATACTGCTCTGATAAATGGGGTGCTTTATACCTGCGTAAGACCTGTAGGAATTAAGGGGGTTTTAAAATTTGTTGGCTTAAACTATGTATTTTGTTAGTATTAATAAGCTCAGCATGTAAATACAAAGCAAAATAAATTTTAAAAAAATCTCTGTACATGCTGAGACTAAAGTGCTCATCTCAGAAGGAGGATGAACCATCAGTGACCTGCTCTGAAGCACCAGCGCAAAGCACGTTCTGCAGGAGAATTTCAGTTCCACTTTACATTAAGTGTTCGCTAATGAGGCCAGAGACCCCCAGACTGCCCCCGAGGGCTGTTAGAGCAGTCTTGTAAGTGTTGGGAGCCTTTAGCTCCATCCCTGGTGTGAGCTGCACCTCTGGGTTTGGACCCCAGACCTCCTGTGGGGAGCATCCCTGTTCCTCTGCCACGATGGGAACTGCTCCTCTGCGGTTTGTGACGGGGTTTTCTCTCGCCTCCCTCCTCTGATCTGAAGGGGTTTTCTGAATTCAAGTCATATTCTGTAGATGAAAGTGCTTTAAGATGGGCGAGATGATGGCTTTTGAAAGCGAAGGAGCCAGTCACTGACAACGACCCTGTGCGCGGTTTCCTTCTTTATCGCGTCCAAGTGCAGGAAGCTCGGCGGAGGAGAGCTGGCAGCCAAAGCCCTCTCGGTTTGTGTTGGCACGGGGCAGGCGCTTTGGTGTCTAAGGATGTGGCAGGTATGGGTGAAGGCAAAAAGTTGGACTTCTTTTCTTTTCTTTCTGAAAAGTCTAAATGTTCTCTCGAGCCGCTTCCCCGGGAGCTAACCTCCCAGCAACCACAAAGCTGTATTTCCATCATTACTTATCTTCTGCTCCTTGAGGTGGTGGGAAGCAGAAATCACATGGAACTTGTGGGAGAAGAAGTTTGAGAGAGTTGTCAACTTTGTGTGATAGGACGGGTGACAGAAGTATTATGCGAGGTTTATGCACGTACTTGAGAGTAAGGTTAGATCATGCTGGGTTGTATCGTTGCGTGCCCACTTGTTTTCACATAATTTAAAGGTCTTTTGCGCAGTCTCCGAGGAGTCATGGAAGGGGGTCTCAAACCTTCTTCAATGAAATTAAGAAATGTTAAGGAAATGAACTGTTTGACCACTATTCTTGATAATAATAATAAATTAGGGCTACAAAGATGCTGAGGGGACTGGAACACCTCTCTTATGGAGAAAGACTAAGGGAATTGGGTCTCTTTAGTCTAGAAAAGAGACGTCTGAGGGGGGACCTAATCAACACTTACAAACAATTAAAGGGTGGGTGTCAGGAGGATGGGGCCAGGCTCTTCTCAGTGGTGCCCAGGGACAGGACAAGAGGGAACGGGCACAAACTTGACCATGGGAAGTTCCACCTAAACCTGAGGAGGAACTTCTTTCCCTTGAGGGTGGCAGAGCCCTGGCCCAGGCTGCCCAGGGAGGTGGGGGAGTCTCCGTCTCTGGAGACATCCCAAACCCGCCTGGAGGCGTTCCTGTGCCCCCTGCTCTGGGTGACCCTGCTCTGGCAGGGGGTGGGACTGGGGGAGCTCCAGAGGGCCCTGCCAACCCTATGATTCTGTGATTATGTGATTAATTTTTTTTAACTTGGATGCTCAAGATAACGCAGCTTACATTTGGATTGCACGACTAGCAACCTGCAGCAGGTTTATGCCGTGACCTTTATTGAGCAGACCATCCTCAACTGGATCAGGCCCATGGCCCAGGAGGTGGATGGTCTCCAGCTTCAGCCCCTGCCTGAGGGGACTAGTGTCCTCCGTGCACAGCAGCCATCGCTCAGACTTCTTTATATACCTTTCGCCAGGCCGGTCTCATTGATTGTAAGTATTACCGCAGCTGTGAAAAACTTACATTTCTGCCAAGCTCAAGTGCTAACTTCTGATTCAGCTCTTAGATGGTTTCCGCGCAGTGCTGAATACCTTTGATGCTCAGGCATAAACGCTCTTGACGTCCCTGCCCAGGCTTCGTTGGTTGCCGAGGGCTGGGAGAGTGGTCCCTGTGGCTTTCTAATCGATTTGGTTGTGTTGAAAACAAATTTGCAGCATGGAGAGGTGGGGTACACGGGTGTTTCTTGGAAATGCCCCCGCTTGCTGTGTGGTGGCACAAGGATCCAGGTTGGATCCCACCAAGGGGCAGTGTCCCACTAGCCGTGGGACTTGGTGGCCCGTGAAAGCTGCTCGTTGCCTCTGCGTCCTGTGCCAGCATCAGGCTGACACGAGGGTGACGCTCGGCATCGGGGATTGCTTTGGGATTGGAGGTGTTTGACCTGGAGAGCAAATGAATGCGCTTTTTGTTAGTGCAAAAAAGTATTTCCTGACTGTGTGATTTGTCTGTGTGCAATCGGTGCTGAAATGAAGAGTGAAAGAGAAGTGGTTTGAAACTCTGGGGGAAAAGAGGGATTTGATCAGCCCTGAAAGCTTCCAAACTTTTGGGGCTTGCAAGAGGGGAGATATGAGCGCGGTTGTCCTGGCTGTGGGCTGCTGGTGAGGGTCAGGGATGGTTGTGAAACGTGGACTCGGTGACCAACTGTGCCTCATTCTCCACCTTGGTGATGGCGTCGTTCCTCACGCGTCACTCAATGAAGCATGCTGCTGCACTACCAGCCCTTCGGATGATATTGCTCCCCCACCTCTTGCGACTCACCCTCCCGGCCCAGCTCAGGTCCCCGATGTGGCCAGCAAACAGGTCCAAGCCGAGCGGTGGAGACCCTCCCGAGGGAGTGAAACCAGCCGAGAGCTGCTGCTCAGCCACGGCGGCGGCTGCTCTTTTTAAAACACCCACAGACACAATTACCAAACTCTGCCAAATGCAAGGCTCACCTCGGGGTCTGGGTGACACTTCAGCTGCTTTGCCCAGTTCTTCTTGGCTGAGCAACAGAGAGGACGGGGGTGAGGAATGGAGAGTTTTCTTGTGCTTAAAGGGTAGAGCTGGGACTTGGGACGCAAGGGCACTGGCGCAGCTGGGCTGTGGACTGTCACCGTGACCTTGGCAAAGAAACCTGAGCCTCCAGAGTCTTGGTCTCACTCAGGCTGAGATGTCACATCTGTGAAACGAGGCAAATACTGATTGTAAAATCCCGGGAGACAGCCTGCAGCTTGCTCTGCTAGCGGCGGCGGCGCTTTCGGGGATCTCTGGATGAAAGGCTCTCTTGAAATTCAAATCTCTGAATCGTGTAAAAATTGCTGCTGAATAATTACAGGTTGCAAAAACAGAAGGGCTGCCGAGGATCAGCCCTTTGTGCTGTGCTGCTTTGGTAAAGTTCAGGTTGCTGCTAGACTTGCCCGAAAGTTTTCTTTCCGCAGCATTTGCTTTTTAAAAGGAAACCACGATCTCTTTTCATGTGACCAAAAAAAGAAGCAAGGGGAGAACTTTCTGTGTGTGTGGACGTTTCCCTTCCAGCACTGCTCAGCCATGCAGCGTTTCCAGTAAGAAAGGGCGCTGGTGAGCGGGGAGGGGGGTGATGTTTTAGCAGATTACACTTTAACTCCTGGTGTTCCACCTGCGGTCTCCCGTTGGGCGATGGTGTGGGACACTTCTGGGCTGGCGGTGCCCTGGGGGCTGACACCGGCTCCTGCAGCTGCCCTGTGGCACCCGGCTGGTTTTGAGGGGGCTGCGCGGCACAACGTGTCCCACCTTCTGCCGTATGCAGGCATGCAGACCTTGGCTGCGTGGCACCCTGTTCCATGACTGCGGTGACCCGTGGGAGCAGAGCTGAGGATGTGGTTTGGTCCTGTATCTCTTAAAGGTTTTCATCCCCGACATACTTATCCTAAACTAAAGGGAGATAAAATTGGAGGGGGGAAGGGGGGGGAAACCCCAAACATGCAGATCGAAGTGAGAGTGGTCGCTGCTGAGGGTGGAGAAGGTACCTAAACAGCCAGGGCAGCTGGAGCTCCTCTGAAGAGCGGGGCAAGGTTAGAGATGCACAAGAGGGTCTCTGGAGTGCGGCAGAGAAGAGGAGACCTCCCAGGCTACAGCCAGCAGGCTGCCACTGCGGGGAACGGTTGGGAATTAATTCAGGGCAGCTTGAAAAGCAGATAAAAATTTCCCCACCCCTCCACCAAAACCTCTTTTCCGTTACCCTAAATAGAAAGTTTCCTGTTTTATAATTGAGACTCTTAAAAACATTCGCGTGGTTCAGGTCAACGTACAGCCGCTTAGCTGAGGCCGTGAGGTGTCTGAAACACAAGCTAGGGCAGAGGCTGTTCACTCTGGAACCTAATAACACTTTCAAATGGCAGTATGGACTATTTCCTGCTATACGGAGCGTATTAGAGTATCCTCTTGCAAATACGGGGAGGCTGGCTCCGTGTGGAGCTTGGGGGGGTATCGCAATTCTGCTCTTCGGGCACTGGTCACATATTATTATTGTGTTAATACAAATGGGGAAGCTCTTCGTGTACTTGGAGAGCTGCAAAAGTTTACCTCCTGACACCATTGCTCCCTTTTAGCTGAACGCTTCTTAAGCTGTAATTTCTATTAAAGCCAATTAATTCTTTTTTTGCTGCGTTTCCTTTTTGGTGCCCTGAAAGATTTATTTCCTAACAGGCTTAATATAAACATCACAGGTGATGCCTGCTGCGAGTCTCAGGAGGTAGGTTTTGGTCCAATACATCAAAAGTAGTTTTTGAACAGGTATAGAAGTGGGATCCTCTGTACTACTCAGATAAAAGGCTTTGATGTTGTGTTGTCTGAGTGGATTTGCCTGTGTTGTCAGGGCTTCCAGGAAGAGCTTTTTGTAGGAAGCAAGCTGGAAGTAGCCAGAGCACTAGGAGAACAGCAGGTCCTGGTCGAGGATTTACTGATTTTGTCGGTGCTCTTTGCCTAACTCTGCCTGAAGCATGAAGGGAAGTGAGTGGAGCGATAGGATGAGGGGGAACAGTTTTAAGCTGAGAGAGGGGAGTTTTAGATGAGATCTGAGGAAGAAATTCTTGGCTGGGAGGGGGGTGAGCCCCTGTCCCAGGTTGCCCAGAGAAGCTGTGGCTGCCCCATCCCTGGAGGGGTTCAAGGCCAGGTTGGACGGGGCTTGGAGCAGCCTGGGCTGGTGGGAGGTGTCCCTGCCCAGGGCAGGGGGGGACTGGATGGTCTTTAAACCATTCTGTGATTCTGTGTGGTGCCTGCTTGTGCCCACCCACCCCAACATTTCAGGTGCTAACTCAAGAGATGGGGGATGCAGGTTCCTATCGAGCCGCTGCTCGAGGACATGGCTGTCCCCCATCTCTTGCTTTCCCGTGGTGTTCCCTGCTCAGGCTGCTGGCTCCGACCGCAGCGGGACTGTTCCCTCTGCTCGTTGGCAGTGCCTTCTGCTGAGCACCGTTGCGCCCTAAAAGCCAGCACTGCCCTGCTCGCTGCTACGGCGTCTGAGTCACCCTTGGGAGACTTGCCCTGGCTCTCCTCGATCCAGACCTCCACAAATCTAACTTAAATTATTTTATTTTTTTTTTTAGTACTCTTTAAATACCTACTCCAAAATGCCTCTTAGAGAGAGAAGAGGTTCTTTGGCAGCCCAGGTGTCACTGTCGCAATGATAGCGGGGAATCTGCTTCCCTGGCTCCCTGCCCACCGAAATCCTGCTGAAGGCAGCTGAGCCCAAAGGTTATATAAAACACTTATCCCTTTTAAAGCCCATCATCTGTTTAAAAACCATACCCAAATGATTTATTTATTTATTCCAAGAACAGATGAGGAATGGGGAACCAAGAAAGTAACCTCTGACTTTAGTTTTCCTTTATGTATTTGGTATCTCCTGCATGGACCAATTTCACTGTTAGTCTGAGCAGGAGGAGAGGGTGAGGATGCTTTTGAACACGGTGCTACGTCCTTAGAAAAGCTTGTCAGATGGCAGCATCCTCTGATTTTTATTTTCCCTATTGAAATGAGTGTGGCTTTGTTGCTGCTGTGCCCTTTGTGCGATGCTGGTTGCAGAGGGGCAACTTGCACACTGTTCGTCAGCTGAGTAATCCCAGGTGGATGGCAGCCGTTAGAGAAAGATGCTTTAGCATCACTAGCGCTAAGTGGATGATCGGAGCCCAAAGTCCTATCGATGCGGACCAAGAGAATTGCAGGATGCAGGAGGGTTTGGGCGCCTGGCTGTGGTCTGTTCATCCAAGACACAGCTGTAGGTGACTGTCCCCTTATAGTGTCGTTCTTGGCGCTCTGGTACTGCAGTGATGGATAGGGGCCCAAGCATAAAGCAAAAATTCATTGAAATAAACACAAAGAGGGGGGGAAAAGAGTCGGACCCTATGCATTAAATAAATGTGTGGGCTGTTGACAGCTCTCACTTGCTGTCAGAGTAAGACCTGCGTACAAACTGGGCCCCAGGCTCTGCCATGGGAAGCGGGCTCCCTGGGGCTAAGGAAGGGTATGCCCTCTTAAGCAAAAAGCATCAAAATCAGAAATAGGTTTTCTTTTAGAGAAGCAGCACCTGCGCTGAGTGTAGCATGCCCCTGACCCTGTGAATATGGCTCGAAGCAGATGGGGCTCCGCTGGCCTCTTTCCAAGCTTCCCAGGTTTTGTGGGTGTACGAGAAGGAATGTGTGTGCCCAGCCATAAACTAGGTGGGAAGTGTCTCAGCAGGCTTTGAACCTTCCCGAGAAAGCTTGGCGACAGTCGTGATGGGATGTCTCAGTTGCTAGCTCAGCAGGCAAACTGGGCCATATTTATTTTTAGGTGTACTAAATGTCTGAAGCTGTCTGAGTGTGGGGGGGGTGTGTTTTCTGTGTTTTTGGGGGGTTGTTTTGTCTTTCAAAAAGCGTTGGGGAGCTGCAGAGTTGATCAACGGACCACCACGGGCTGTCAGTTGTGTGCTGCAGGAGGATAAGGCTGAGTAAGTTCATCCTGCTCAGGGTTCAGGTATGCTCTTCAGTGTGACTACTGTAGTATGCTGTGTTCAGAAGCTGGATGCTTCGCTGGCAGAGCACTCATAGCTTTGATGCTGCGTTCCTGGCAACGTTTCTCCTGTGTAATAAATACCCCTGCAAAACCATAGTGGTAAAAATGCAGCTTGGAAGAAGCCGAGCCCATCCATCGGGCTGAGCCTGGCAGGGGGGGGTCGGTCCTTCTGGACCTGGGGGTCGGTCCTTTGCCCTCACGCCTCTGTGGCACAGGCACCAGCAGCATCTCGCTGCGGATAACGCTGGGAGGTGTTTCTTCTGCTCCACTGGGGTTTTGACTCCAGCTTCGTTTGGGTGGAAGTGACTTTTAGCACTGTGTAAAAGCGTGCATCTTAATCCAAGTGAAACTTCATTTTATTCAGTGAAATCAGGTGTAAACCGACAAGAGTTATTTTACCGCCGTAGAGACCTCAGTGCGACAGTAGCTTCTAAAGGCAGCCTGAGAACCAGAAAGTGAAGTAGAGGAGTTTAAATATTTTCAAAAAGAAATCGTTGAGTGCAAAGGATCAAGATAAACCTGGATTTTTAAAAAATAATGGCATGTGTGTGTATGTAAACTCGGAGCACACAGGTAAGCCTGCCTGCCAGTGTGGAGAGTTTGCCAGTACATATATTTTGGGAGGAATCAGGCTCTCCTATCAGAAGGGTGCTTGGGGTTCCCTTCCCCCCAGTATCCATATCAGTGTCAGTTGGCTTTTTCTCTTAGGAGTTATTAATACATGAGGTATGCAAAAGCTGGGTATAGATGGGAGTGTAATAGTATCCAGAGTTTTATGGTGTAGCTTATTGACTTAGGGCAAACTGCCCTGACAAAGGCATTTTTTTCTCTGTGGAAAAGGCTTCATCTGGTTTAGGAACTTTTCTGGAAAAGCTGTTTCTGGTGTAAACTCAGTGGGAAGTAACATTGACGAAAAATAATAGTGCTGTAATATCTCTTCAGGTGAGAGAGGTGATTACCCCGCACTGAATTTTCCTTAGAGGGCCTTTGCAGTGGTTTGTTTTGGTTTGGGTTTTTTTTGCCTTCCCCTGATTTATAGGTTTTGGGGAGAATAAGCGAGGCTTGGACATGCTTGGGAGGAAAAGGAGCTCCTGAGAAGCGGGTTTGTTGTTTTCGGGGAGGAGAATCTGTCTGAGGCTGCCCCAGGACATGTGATGGAGGGTGACTTAAAACCTAGGATGTATTTTCACAGCTGTTGTGGGAGCTCTTTCCGTTTAACGCAGCACAGATGTGAATGATAAAATATAAATTGAAGATTAATGTACACCATCTTGGCGTGTGAGAGGTTCAATTATAGGCAGAGCAAGCAGAATAATGGAAAATGCATGTGAGCGATTGTTCAGTTAATATAATTTGCAATGAATTATTCACAACAATTTGTTCACCCTGCTCTTATTGTGATCATTTTCATTCCTTCATTTGCTAGGCGTTTGAAACCGCTTCCCACAACTTGTGCTTGACATGTAATAAAGTATATCCACGCATCCAGCCCCTTCTCCCCACCTGCCCCCCTGCCTCCGTGCGAAGGAGGACAGATTTTAAGGAGCTCAGCACTGGAGGCACTGAGCTCTCTTTAAGAAGTTAAGCGTTAAAGTGGAGGCTGCCGCCTGCTGAACCCGCCGATGTGACCCACAAAAGCCCATTCTTTGGGCTCGGAGTGACCTGAGCTCGCAGGGGGGCTTGCGGAGGTCCCATTTCCATGTTCTCCCTTATGTGTATGAGGGGGATCTTCCCCTCACGAGTGGTCTGCTGAGGCTCGAGCCGACAGAAGGCGATCAGCTGGGGTGGTTAATCTGCATCCTCGTGAGCCGAAACACGCACTTTCCTACCTGTGAGGCATCGTTCCTGCCTGGAGCGGGGAGGAGAAGGTGTTGGGCTTTGCAGCGAGGCGTGCGGCACCGGCAGGCTTGAAGAGAAGCTCTTTGCTTGCTCAGGTCCCTGTGCCTTATGTCCCACGTTAAGCAGTGGAGCAGGTCGGTGGCAGCCCTGGAGCTGAAGGATGCAGCCCCCCCACCCCCCACCTTTCTTATTCTTCAGGGTCTGGAAAACCCATAAATGCACATTCCTCCTGAAGTTTATCAGAAAGGAGGACTTGTTCTTCCCAGCCATGTGGGAAGGGCTGTTCCTGGGTAGTGGGCATGGGGAAGATCATGGAATCACAGAATGGTTTGGGTTGGAAGGGATCTTAAAGACCATCCAGTTCCAACCCCCTGCCCTGGGCAGGGACACCTCCCACCAGCCCAGGCTGCTCCAAGCCCCGTCCAACCTGGCCTTGAACCCCTCCAGGGATGGGGCAGCCACAGCTTCTCTGGGCAGCCTGGGCCAGGGGCTCACCCCCCTCACAGCAGAGAATTTCCTCCTAATATCTCATCTAAATCTCCCCTCTTCCAGTTTAAAACTGTTACCCCGTGTCCTATCATTACACTCCCTGATCAAGAGTCCCTCCCCAGCTTTCCCGTAGGCCTCCTTTAGGTTCTGGAAGGCTGTCAATGTCCAGGAAGATGTCCATGTCCTCCCTTCGTGTCCCTCTGCAGCTCTGCCCGCAGGGAGCGGTGGGCGATGAAGCTGCTCTCTGCCACCCCATGCCCTGCTCCTGGGGGTGCTGGTAGGAATCGGGGCTGCATTCTGCTACGAGCTTGGTGGGACACTGGGTAAATCCCTTTGTATATAATAGGAAACCACATTTCTTGGAGATTTCTGCCTAGCTGTTGGGATTGGTTGTCTGGAGCGTGAGGAATCCCGAAAGCAACATCCCTCTGACTTGAGAGAAAAGAGCCAGGACTCATTGCTGCCCAGCCCCGTGCTCTCCTGCCAAACCCTGGGTGCAAATACAGCTTAGGACCGGTTGGAAGAGAGTTTGATGTCTTCAGTGTTTGCCTGGGCTCATTGGTACCGCATCCATACCTGGCTTCATTACCTGGGTTTTCTGTGCTCTTTTCTGGTGTCTTGTGATGGTCGGTCTCCGGTGTGTTGAGAGATACTGGGAAATGTTTTGAGGGCTGTGGTGAGCTGGTCCCGAGGGCAGGTGGGAGCTAAGGGGAGGTACACTGTGAGCATGAGGGCTGCTGCAGGGGTTAGTGGAGAATTCAAAGCTGCTTTAGGGTGAGGTAGGTCCTTCTCTGCACCTTAACCCTTCAAGGACTCTTACAAGCTTGGTCAAGCCACGATCGCAGAGCCTTCAAGGCAAAACCCCCCATACTCCATAACAAGCTGGGATTTATGCCACTGCTTCTTCCCATGGAGAGACAGTGCTTGTAAGGTCAATCTGCCAGCATCGACTTGTCCAAATCTCCATAATCAGGCAAAACATGATTATGGAGTTGCAAGTCATTAGGGCACAATGGCTCTTAAATGACTGAGATTGAATTAAAACCCTAATGGCAGAGCATCCAAAGTAAATAAGAGACAACCAGATCCGCTGGCGAATGACTCGCCTATCGCTCAGCATGGATTAGGAGAGCAGGAGCTTGGGGATGGCCAGAAACAGTAGAAGCACGGTGATTAAATTGGATGTACTGGCTGGGGCTCAGCGCTGTTATTACTGTGGAGCACGCAAGTGTCGGGGGTGTGAGCTGAGCGTAGGTGTGGGCTTCCTGCCCTGGCCTTTGAGATGGAAAAAACTCTCTCTTTGGACTCACCGCAGTGGGGGATGAGTCTTGGTCTTTGTTGTATTCTGCTTTTTTGTATCAGTTTTATCAAGGAGGTGTCAATGCCTTGACATTATTTCCAGTAAATGTAAATTCCAGCATTCGTTTTGGGTCGGGTGAAACACTCCTGTACTAGAAAGTGTTCCATTTCACTTCTGTCTGGTTTTGCCTTCCTTTTTGATACCGTCAGACCCGTGGCTTCCAAAAAAAAAAAAATTTGCCTCGGTTTCAATTTGCTTTTCTTGCGAGTGCATTTTCCAGATCTTTTGAACAAACCTTCATAAATCAACATTGCTGTCGTTGTGGACATGTTTTCCATGTTCTGCTTTGGATGCCAGAAGTGCTGTGTCCCCAGGGGCAGCCCTGATGTGCCGGGGAAGGAGCTCCCTCTGGACAGCGAGACAGCCATCCGTTGGGAACAGAGCCGGCAGGATGCTTTGGGAGTGACCAGCCTTGCAGTCATTTTGATTGACAGCTCTGAAGATGGTTATTGCCCTTTTAGCTCTGTTATCGTTCCTTGTTTTGCAGCTCTGGTTACGCTTAATGGTTGCATCTTTGCCGACAAATAAGATGGGACTTGAATATCTGTTGCTACCCTGGCCCCAGGGAGATGGTTATGAACCTCGGGCTTGTGCCTGCGCTGTCGGTGACACTTGAGGTGGGAAAAGCATTAGGTAGTGAAATCTGCAGAGAAAAAGCAGGGAACGAGCTGTCGCGCTCCAGAAGATGGGTATGGATCATCAAGATCTGTCAGCAGTGTTGAATTTGAAGAGTTCCTGGTGTTGCTATTAATTTACTTCCTCTGCCAGCCTTATTGCTATTACCCCGTGCAAGGTCTGCACCTCAGAGCAAACTTTATCTTTTACCTAGGGGCTAATGGCTTTTCATCTGTTTCAGAAATTTGCATTTTAATGGAATAAATCTTATCCTTTCCCTCCAAAGCAGTAATAAAAATTTTTTTTAAAAGCCTGTGGGTAGCTTTCTTGAAATACCCAACAGTTCTGGTGAAGTGTCCAAAGCAATCCTGGTGTATTTTTGATGTGCTGGCCCCCTGAATGTGTTTGACTTCTCATCCCAGATTGGTAACTTCTTGAGGCAAGAGCTCATCTCCCCCGCAGTGAGATCTCTCTTACGGTTTTACCTCCGGACCCCAAAATCCCCAGTTGCTGTCGCGCTCTCCTGGGCCGCAGCGTGCAGAGGCTGCACTCAGATGTTGCAAAGCGCAGGATAAAAATGTGGATTGTTCCAGCACAGCCGTATGAAAATGATAGCTCTGATAGCAAAGCCTCCTTTGGAAGGAAGTTGGGGGAAAATTGTATGCTGGTGCTCTCTGCTGGATAAAACCAAGAAGGCTTTTTCCTCGCCAGCGCTGTGGGTTCACCCCAGTGTTGGGCTCTTGGCTGTGGGGTCTCCTGCAGCTCTGCCCGCGCTGGGGCACCCTGATGGTGCCATTTGGCTTGAGCTGGCCAGGGCTAGCTGAGAGCAAGGGATGTGTTAGGATCGCTAATCTGACTCCTTTCCTCCTGTCTCCTTCCCTTGCAGTGTGTTACTTGCTGAAGAGCAACATCAGCCCAGACCTGTGCAATGAGGATGGATTAACTGCACTGCATCAGGTGAGGCGCCGGAGGAGGAGGTCACTGTCCCTGCCGCTCCGCGTCGTCCCCCTGCTCTCAGCAGGCCTGCCGGGAGAAGGGAGAAAGCTTTTACATTTCGTTTTGTTGCTCAGTTGAAGCAGTGAAACTTGACCGTGTTGTGCTGGCGATCCCGCTTCTTGGGGAGCAAACTGAGATCAGACCTTTCTCTGGCTCTATCCCAGGCTTTGTCCAGTGACAGTAAGGGCTCAGGATTTGGGGCTGGGTTTCAGGCATGAACAACATCAAAAAGAGCCTTTAATCTCTGCAGGGCTGGGCTGTACATTCTTAAAGCGGGTTAACTCAAATTTAGAGACTTTGGCGACACACGAGTTTTGAAACTGGTTTAAATTAAAGATGCACGGGATGTTTGGAGAGCCTGCTGCTGCTCTCAGCAGGCTCGGGGACTTCTGAAAATCTGTGTGACATGGCAGCAGCAGATCACCAGTGAAACACAGTCTTGCCGTAGTGGTGTGTAAGTCTGTGTCCTTCCTCCGAGCCTCTGCATGGGTGCCATGAGGGGTTTTCTGTTCTTCTTCCTGAGGCCCCCCTCCCCAGCCCTCCTCGTGAGTCCTGATTTTCAGAGGGAGAGCGTGAGGAGACCCAGCCTGCGGGCAGCTGCCGCCCCCGCGGCCACAACACAGTGGCCCGCTTGTCACACTCGCTCCGAGGGCGGAGTGGGCATTCGTGGTTCTCCCGCTGTTAGTCCCTGCTCTAAATGCTCCCGTTGACTTGGGACGTTGGATTCTTCTGCGAGTCGCTGGCTCTCTTCTAAGCTGGCTGGATTAAAAATTGAACAAGCTGGAAGTGTTTAAAAATGCAAACTGGCTTCTAGAAGAGTAAAAGGTCCCCGCCACCCCCTCTCCAAAGAGACATTGCTCTGCACACAGAGCAGTGCTGGCAGCTTCATTGCTCTCCCCACTAGCTGCTGAAGCCACAGAGAATCCCACCTTGCCCACTGAAGGATCACTTACTGTAAAAGTCCCTTTGGGAGCTGAGGTGGGATCTCTGCATCCACTGGAATTAATTTGAAGCCCTGAGCAGAGAGAAGCTCCAAAGTGAACTCTGTTGCCCATTAGCAGTGGCTTCCAGCGAAGGATGCAGTTACGCTTCTGTGATAACTCGGCTGTGTGACAGGCGTGATTTTAACCCCATTTCCCTATACAAATAGTAAACAGAAATAGAAATACATAAAGGGCCCTTGTCACTCAGCTGCTAAGCCGCTTGCTGTGGGCTGTAATTTGGCCCCGTTAGGAGCCCATGCTGCAGTGCTGAGCTGCGAGTCTCCCGCGTGGGTGTGCAGAAATGTGTGGATCACGAGCAGGCTTCTTGCACAAGAATGAATCTTATTTCAGTTCCTATTTTCATGCCAAGAAGTGAGCGCGAGGTGGATCAAAGAGCGAGTTCCACCTTCCCCGAGGGAAAGCGGTTGAGGCCATTCTTGCAGGCTGCCTCTGGGGCTGTGGTGTAAGTGCATCGAGGATGCTGATTTTGTTCAGGAAATGAAAGGTGCCCTGTCAAGCACTTCATAATTCTGGGAGTCCAACTTGCATCTCTTCAGATAACTGTGGTAGGTAGCACGAGCTGCTGGGAACACTTTTATGGAAGACTTTCACTCATTACATGCCAACGTGTGGGATTTTTCCCTAAGAAAAGGGAATGTCAGCTTGTCAGCTCATCCCTTGGTATGTGGTTATACTGGTTACGTTGAATTTCTGCCACGTTTGCTCTTGAATATGAAAGACCCAGTGGAACAGAAGCTGTGCACGTATTTGCTGTTGTTCCCTACTGGTTCTGCCCCCAGACCAGAAGGCTCTACAAAACACCAGTGACCTTCAGTCTGTCCAGCGTAGGTGTTCTGCACGGTGCCCTTCTGACCTGCTTGTGCTCTATGTGGCGTTTAACTCTGTTGGAGATGCTTGTTGTCAAACACTGCGGGATAAAGTAGGTTTCCACATCCAGGTACAGATGAGCAAGGTATTACCTTCCTGAAATTTATACCAAATATGTCTGCATCCCTTCCTTACCAGTGCTGCATAGACAACTATGAAGAGATAGTCAAGCTTCTCCTCAACCACGGGGCCAACGTCAACGCGAAGGACAACGAGCTGTGGACTCCGTTGCATGCAGCAGCTACCTGTGGTCATATTAACCTGGTGAAGATCCTCATCCAGCAGTAGGTGGCTTTTTGTGTCTGTCCCTTTCTGCAGATCTGATTCTACCCACAGCCTCTGTGGATGGAAACCGAGACTGCTTAGTACCTTGTGAGATGGCAGCGGTGGTGGTTATTCCCTGTTTTCAGGCTATTTGTGGGATTCCTTCCTGCATGGGGGAAAAGGGGGGGTGGAAGTTGAACTGTGATTGCTGGCTGGGTAGAAACAGGAGCAGCCAGCAGGATGTCTTCAACATGACTTCAGGTCTTCCAGCCACAGCCAAAGAGACATCGATGTAGGAGGACAGCGGCATGTTTGTATAGCTCAAATGCTTGGGTGAACTGTGTGACCTGTCTTCCTGGGTCTTAATTGGTGCTTCTTGTAATAAATAGCTTCTTGTAATAAATTTGTTCCCCAGTGGTGTGACACAGGGTGCTTGCACTGGACCTTCCACTTGCCCTAAAGCTCAAGTCTCTCCTAGACTTGCTGGCAAGGAGGAGGAAGCCAGGACGTATTTTGAGCTGTACCATGCGCAGCATTTAATGAGCACCTGCTGTGAATCCTGCCCGGAGCAGATAGTCCTGACTGTGTGTGGAGGCCTCGTCTCCATCTCCCAGGGTGGCGGTGGAGGGCAGAGCGTGCTTTGGGGATGTTAATGTGCTGCCTTGCACAGCAGTGCCTGCTGCTTCTCCCTCAGGGAGGGAGACTTCTCTCTGTGTTGCTGTCATCTGGGAGACTAGCGTTGGAAACTTGGCCCTTCTTCTTTGGCCAGACAACGAAGTGGAGTAGAGGATGCAAAGAATCATCTCTTGGAGGAGGTTCCCACTTGGGTTCAGAAATTTTTGGATGGGGGACATAAAAATGGAGCAAACACGTTGAACAATATAGTGCATTCCTGACTTTTAATTGCAGATGAGGGAATGTCATGGGGATGGGTGGCAAGGTGAGGAACTGGAGTTTATGGCCCTAGTTGTCATAGACTGTCCTGTCTTGTGTAGCTGCCAGAAAATTTGGACTCCAGTAGCCTAATGCCACGCTCCCACGCTCAGAAACAGTCTTCCCCTAGACTTTTGAGAAATAGAGTGATTTAGGGTTTTCTCTTACAATCAAAGTTGTCCTGTACAGGAGGGGTCACATATCAAATGACTGGTTAAACACTGCCTTTGAAGGCAATGTTACTGATGATGGGACCTGGAAACACTGGAGGCCATCAGAGGAAGTAGCCCACAAAAGATGTCTAGTTCCTTGATTTTTTATTTATTGATTATCATAGAATCATAGAATCATAGAATCCTAGGGTTGGAAGGGACCTCGAAAGATCATCTAGTCCAACCCCCTGCCAGAGCAGGGTCACCTAGAGCACATCACACAGGAACGCGTCCAGGCGGGTTTTGAATGTCTCCAGTGAAGGAGGCTCCACAACTTTACACTAATTTACATTAGATTACACTAATGCTGATACTTTGCAAATGTGGATTTCAGTGTAGTTCGTTCTGCTCAGGCAAACGGAGAAAAAAAATAAAGAAAGAAACAGGAATCTAAATGCAAGTAGATACTGTCTGCTGTCTTGCTAACTGTCAAGGTAGATCAGAATTGACATGAAACTCTTCAATAGGTAGCAAAAGTGGCATGGTTCAGAAGGTGCTGGAAGCTTTCTAATATGTGGGAATATGGGTAGAACGATCAACTTAGGTGGCAATTTTACTTCCAAATAGTGACTTCCTGGAGGCTGGACAATCACAAGAAAAACTCACCAGTTTGAAAGGATATTTTTTTATTACTATTTTTCGTCAGTCATTGTGCCCTTGGCTAGATGGAAGGCTCCCTCCACCATTCAGCCTGTATCTTTCCCAACTTTCAAATCCTTGTGAACTTTCCACTGAAGGACTGCCAGATGCCCAGCTAACAAGCACCTGGTAGCATCCAGAAATTCACCAAATAATCATTCCTATCATTGAGAGGCTGCCAGTCTGTCCAGTGCCAGGATAAGGAGAGGACAGGAACGGTTCAGTGGCTCATGTGTCCCACAGCCCATGAAGGACGCATAAGGTGCTGCTGTTCATCCACTTCTGGAATTTGTCCTCCCCATTCATAGCTCTGTGACTTTGCTTCAAATTTTCATGACATTTGGGCAACTATTAAACCCCAGTTAGTTTTTGCTAGGCGTTTATCCCAGTGTTTGGCACCATCTGCTCTAGGATGTCTGAGGTCCTTTCTTGTGTAACTCGGCTTTCTCCTTGCAGTGGAGCCGACTTGTTGGCAGTAAATGCGGATGGCAACATGCCGTATGACCTCTGTGAAGATGAGCCAACTCTGGATGTCATTGAGACTTGCATGGCCTATCAAGGTAAGGAGACTGAGTTCATGTAAAATACAAAAATGGGTCAATGTAGTGCTAAAAATTACCTTCTTTCTCAGCTCTTGATTTGCCTCTGGAGAAAAGCAGAGAGCTACTGCCTGGCATAATTTCTTGGAACCTGACTCTGTCTAGTTTCTCTGATTCCTAAATCATGATGAGGGTGAAGGACAGCTGTCAGTCCCCTCAGCTACATAGCCTCTGAAAGGGATGTGAGGTCATACCAGCCAGGAATCAAGCCTAATTTTGCTCAACCAGTGGAGACAAAGACCCTTTCCAACTCTTCTCTCTATAACTGGAATTTTAACAGGAATTACACAGGAAAGGATCAATGAGATGCGGGCTGCTCCAGAGCAGGTCATGATCTGTGACATTCACGACATACTTGCAACTGGACAAGACCTCAACAGGACCGATGCCCAAGGTGCTACACTGGTGAGTGAAACTGCTGCGGCTTCGCTTTTGCCTTCCTTCAGCCCGTAGGTTACGAAACCTGCCCTGTGGCAGGAGTTATACAAAATCAACACATTCAAATCACCAAGAAGAGGGAGGAAGCTATTTTGATCTTTTTCCCTGTTTCAGTTTATTGTCACGTAGGAACAGGCTGTGTCCATGAGTACAGCTGACAGGACTTAGTGTCCAACCCTGGGCTTTTTGAAGCGAATCCCTTGTTCAGGTGGGTTCTGACGGTTGTCCGGCAGGTCAGGTCCTGCAGCAAGGCTGCTGAGCTCCTGGGTCCTGTCTGACAGGGGCTGGTAGCAAAGAAAGGTGCAAGAAATCCCATGAGGAGGAGTTGCAGGATATAGCATTTGTGCTGACCTCTGAGGAAATTACTGAAAGATCTCCCTGTGATGTTTTGCTTCTCACTAGTCCTGTAGTGGACTAGTGAGACCTCTCTTCTTCTAGAAGAGGACTAGAAGAGGACTTCTCCTCTTCGCAGTTGAAATGGGATGAGCTCTGAGGGCAGTTCATACCCTCACAGTGGTGCATAGGTCAACGTTTTGCTCAGAGATGCAGCAGCAGACCACAATTATGAAAATCTTCAGAGACATGGAGTATTGTGGGGCACTAACCTGACTCCCACGGAGGAGACGTGCGAGTCCTCTGGTTTTCATGGGAGCACGGTCTGGTGTTGGGAACCCTGGAGACTTTCTGCCTCCTCCTCTCTCTGCTTTGCATAGCATCTGGCTCAGGCAGAGTCCGCGGAGGGCTGTGTTTATTCACCCAGGATGGCATCTGCCCCTGGGCGGAGGAGAGCACCAGCACCAATGTGCAGCACAGAGCAAGGCGGCATCTGATTTGACTGGACAGAGACCGAGAAGGCTGAACAATCCCAGTCCTGTTCCTTTCTTCTTCACCTGCAAACCTGTATCTTGAACCCTCACTTACAGCAGTCCCGAGCGACCTTCAGCAGTGCTGTCATAGGTGTTGGGGACTTTCATACAACTTTGGTCATTTGATGCTGGAGTCCAGACATAACTGATATCCAGGTGACTTGGTGTCATCTGTTTGATGGCCAGACCATGGCAGTGCGTTCATGTTTTTTTATCTAAATTATCACCCATAGCATATACCAGAAGCGTAAGGCGGGGGCAGGCTCCCTGCAAGATAAACTTGGATGGGTGAAGCTTTTATTGCAGCTTGTTTTTTTAACATGTTTTTCCCTTTAACAAGGTTTATATACGCAATTTAAGTAGCCCCCTTGGCTTCCCTTTTTATATCAACCTCAAGTGACTCCTTGTTAATTCATACAGCCACTAGAGGATATGACCCAGTGCCATAAAATTCAGGTAGAAGTTAACTGAATTGCCAGAAAGCATCAGAATTTATTTCCAGATGAGGGTTTAACTATGTGTGGTAGAATCCACATGGAAACTTTTGAAAAGAAGCTTTAATTTTCCTCTTCACAGTTGAAATAGGATGAGCTCTGAGGGCAGTTCATACCCTCACAGTGGTGCATAGGTCAACGTTTTGCTCAGAGATGCAGCAGCAGACCACAATTATGAAAATCTTCAGAGACATGGAGTATTGTGGGGCACTAAGGGAGGCTATTACTGATGTTTCCAAAGTGATGGTTGTAGTTGGAAGCCACTATCTGAAAAATCAGATTCCCTTAATTAAATGTAGCCAAGGATTAAAAAGTTTTTGATTTTCAAATGGTGAAAATAATTATAGCCTGAGTGAAAGTGCACTTGCATGAAGGGAATCCTAACTAAAGCAGGCTGAAATTTTGATCCAAAAAATCGCATCCACAGCATTTAAGTGGGGAAGAGGAGACCTTCTTCTGGCATGAGAAATGCAGAGTTTTCAATGGATGATGTTCTCCGTTGCAGGCTTGCGTTTTGATGGTGCTGTTTCCCTACAGGTTGAGAAGCGCTTAAGAGCCCTTGATATAAAATATGAAAACATTATTTTTCTAACCCATATATGTAATTTTAAGAACTGTTAATCAGTTTCCTCTCCAAACAGAATTATATGCAGATAATACCGAGTTTTACTAACAGGAGCAACCTGCTTTTGACTTGGTGGCATCTGCCAAACGTGAAATGGGCTGCCCGTCTGGATCTAGGCTCAGATAGTCAAGAAATTCTGCTGAAGCTTGGTGTGTAAAAGCATTCGTGGTCATTGCAGGTGGCTCATGCTCTGTTCCTTGTCTCCTAGCTGCATATAGCTGCAGCCAATGGTTATCTGCATGCAGCTGAAGTCCTCCTTGACCAGGGGGCAAGCCTGGATGTTAAGGACTGGGACGGCTGGGAACCTCTTCATGCTGCTGCTTTCTGGGGGCAGGTAATGATTTTGTTGCAAGTGTCACGTATGAGGGGGGCATTTCTTTCTGCCTGGACAAGTTGTGGAGTACTCTACAAGTGGAAGAAATCCAGCTGGGGCTGGACTCACTGCATGGTGTCAAGTGAGGTCCTTGGGGCTCCAAAAAAGAGAAGCTGTCGCTGAGAAAGTTTGGGGAGAGTATGTCTGTGCAGTTGAATGGTGGGAACTGTGTTTAACACCACACATATACCAGAATAATTTGAGGCGAGTTGAGTGTTCAGTGCTATTGCTTCTTATCTTATTCCAGCTTTTCAGCTTTGAGAAGGAAAGCGATTGCCTAAATACCTCTATCGACTTGGCTTTCTTTCCCTTTCTTTAGATGCAGATGGCCGAGTTGCTTGTGTCCCATGGGGCTAGTTTGAGTGCCAGGACATCTTTAGATGAGATGCCAATAGGTGAGTCTACTAACATTAAAAAAAAAAAAAAAAAAGAGATCCCTAAAAGAAGCTTTTCCCCCTAAGCGTGCTGGAGTCTTCACATGCGGCTTTCACAAGCATTAACTTCATTTTTCAGGTGTCTTTAGAATCAAAGTTGCCGTTACTTTAACTGGGGATGAAGTTTTAAAGCACCTACTTTGTTACTTACGAACATCCTTCTTCCTGCTCTTGAAACCAAGGGAGGAGGAATTTCTTAAGCACCAGGTCTTTCTCCTGTGTGTTTCCACTCATGTTATCCCTCTGTACCTGTGCTCGGGAGTCTCTTACACTATAGCCTTGGACCTGAGGAGCTGTTGAGTGCAGCCCTAAGACTCAGGTGTCGAATTTGATGCAATGAAGTGTGGTAAACGATAAGGGATTGGAAAGGAAAGAGAAAGCACACGCAGGTCTTGGAACAGATAGGAAGGAAAAATGCCCAAGTGCTAACATCTGACCGTGCATACTATAACCTTTGCCACATTTTCTTTTGGCAAACGGTTTTCTGAGCCTTAATTGAAAAATCTGTGCATCGTCTCTTTGAAAGTTCTTGTCTTCTACACTCATCTGCTCTGCTTTTGTCTATACTCTTTTTTTGGTTTGGAAGCTTAAGTGAAAATGCTGTATTCAGGGGAACTGCAGTCCGGTAATTGTAGAAATTTGTTTTGATACAGTGGTCACTATCTCTCACCCTTTCATGGGTAAAGGCACAGTATGCTCCAGGGATGGGACAAAGCCCAGCTCAACAGCTGGATCATCGCAAATCTGAGCCCTCGTCAATCAGCAGCTCTTGGTTTTGGCACCTGTTTACGTGTCCAAACTATTCTGCCTCCCCTAATTTGTTTGGAAATTAATGTGCCTAAGTATATTCTGCTTAAATTTCCCTTCTCTTCCTGCTAGCATTTGTATGTGTGTATACCAGGAAGGCGCAGTTAGTAATGTGCTGTTAATGGTACCGCATTTGAACTGTCTGATTAATGGCTTGGTTTGTTTGTGCCACAGATCTGTGCGAAGAGGAGGAATTCAAAGTGTTACTTCTGGAGCTGAAACACAAACACGATGTGATCATGAAGTCTCAGCTGAGGCATAAATCCTCCCTGAGTCGAAGGACCTCCAGCACTGGCAGCCGGGGGTGAGTGCGTTGTCCCCTGCAGGTCACCGGTGCGTTAGGGTGGCCACCCAGACGTGGCTGCAGAGCACCCTGCGCTCAGCGTGCGGAGGACAACCCGCCTGTCCTTTCTTGAACGAACTCTGAAAGGCCGAAGCTGGCTTTTGGTTGCTGAAGGCAGAGCTCCTTTGAAGGGTGGTTCTTTCGTAGCAAGAGGTGGCGTTTCTTGGGGGGGGAAATGGCTGTGTGGTTTAAGAACTGCTCCGAGCAGAGGACCAAGCGGTGAGAATTTACCCTGTTAAACCACTGACTCCGGTGTCGGAGAATCAGTGCTTCAAATGGGTTAACTTGAGCTTCTCAATAATATGTCTCATGGCCAAGATGCTGTGCTCAGACACGGTTTGCACAGGTCTTCACAGGATGTTTACTAGGCGCCAAAGCAGCCCTGCAGACCACAAAACTCCCGTGGGCCCTTTCCCTCTGCACTTACCCCACTGGTTGGGGAGCAGATCCATTTGGTGACCTGTATGAGATCTAACCCAGATTTGCAACGCTACTTTAAAACTCCTTAAAATTCCTCCCACCTTTAACATCTGCACTAGTGCCTTTGCTTTGCGTGGGTGCCAGGAAGCTAAATTCACGTTCCATTGCAGTGGGAGAGGCCGTGAAGCGTGGGGAGGAGGTGAGAAGAGCTACAGGGTAAGAGGAAATGTCACGTCCTGCTCACGGCCTCGATGTCCCTTGTCCCTGTCCCGCAGGAAGGTGGTGAGGAGAGCCAGCCTTTCAGACCGAACAAACCTTTACAGGAAGGAGTGTGAGAAAGAAGCCATCGTCTGGCAGCAGCTGGGGGCAGCAGAAGAAGGAAGAAACTCGGGTCTCATTGGAGAAATGGGGGAGACTCGGTCTGACCAGGAGAACACGGACCCTGTAAGGAATCTCTTCTGTATTATGGGAAGTCACCAAGGAGGGCTGGTAGCGCAGGTTCAATAGCAGTGGCTGCCCTGGGCTGGAAGGTGGCCAAAAAATTCGTAATCCTCATCCATCAGATGTAAGCCAAATTCTCATTTAGTATAAACAGGGATATCCCGCTCATGTGGAAAGACTGGTTTGGATGTACAGCTGCATAGTTTTGAGATAATGGCCCCAGTGAACCAGGAAGTTCAGAAAAAAATAATGTGTGTGTTTCTCTTTAGAGCTAACAAACTGCTAATCACAAAAGAATTGTAATCTTGTTTTGCAGTTATTTAATTCAGTTATTGTCATGCATTATTAATAAGCTTATCATAGAATCATAGAATCAGTGAGGTTGGAAGGGACCTTTAAGATCATCAAGTCCAACCATTAACCCCCCCTGACAAAAACCCCTTCTAAACCATGTCCCTCAGCACCTCATCTACCCTTTTCTTAAACACCTTACCTATCTATTTTATTTTTTTAAGTGAGTCCTGAGTTAATGTGCCTTATTTCTGGTTGGGAACCAGCACCTGGTCGGGGCTCACGGCGCTGTAGGGTCCTGTTAGTGGGTGAACTCAGTGTCCGCGCTGCAGTACCTGCCTGGTGGAAGGGCTGCGTGCGAGCAGCCTTAGGAAGTTGTCACAGGGTTGAACTGTGTTGTGAGGGACAGGGGAAGATGCCCTTCTTTCATGTCTTCTTGTTACAGAATTCAGTGCTGGAGAACTCTTCCCTCCTTCCGGAGCTGGCAAACAAAAGCATCCAGTGTGACTCTGAAATCCCCCTTCAGAACGGACTCATGGCATCTGCCAGCACTTACCAGTACACCTTTTCCAACGGGGACGTTTGGAGTATGCACGCTGACCCTGACAGTAATCCAGGCCATGTGCTGCCCTACGGCAACCCCGGGCTCCCTGAGCCGCAGGAGTTCTGGGGTGCCTACAAGGAGCACAACCATCAAACACTCTCCGAACTGAAGCGGCAGCGGGCTGCGGCCAAACTCCTCAACCACCCTTTCCTCAGCACCCACTTCGGCAGTGGCGTGGGAGGCGTTGCCGAGAACGGGGGCGAGGCCAAGTCGCACCTAATCGGACCCAGGACTTCTCCCTACAGCACCAATGGGACCTCAGTGTATTACACAGTGTCCAGTGGTGACCCACCCCTCTTGAAATTCAAAGCCCCCATGGAGGAAATGGAAGAGAAGGTGCACGGGTGCTGCAGAATTTCCTAGTCTCATCTGCTTCTGGCCCCAGAGGAAACGAGATGCGGGTGGGCTGGTTGGATCTATCGCAGCAGCCGGGTTGTTTGCATTCCAAAGGGAGAATTTGGCTATGGACATCCTGACTGCAGCGGCCTCGTTCGTCTGGAATTGTATTTTACCCTGCCAATTACTTCCATTGCACTGAATGAGTAATGCAGGTGGAGCAAGGCTCCTAGGAGAGGAAGGGATGCGCATCAGGATGATGTAAAAAAAGAAAAGGTCACCCTTGTCTTGCTCCCTGGGGAAGAAGGAATGGTGCACTGCCTCCTCGTCCTTGAGAAGTCATGAGATGCCTTGGAAAGGAGAAATGATCTGAATTCAAATCTTTGCATCTGAGCCTCTTGCTGTAAGCCACCAAGCTTCTGGAAGGTGACAGTTCAGACCTGAATTTACACTCTTGGGTGATGGATATATCCCGGAGGGGAGATCAACCCCCACAGGGGGTTTGCAAGAGCGGACAGAGCTGTGTTCCGTACGGCTGGATCCAGCACGTACAGGGCCCGAGCAACGAGCAAGCGTAGGTGCTGCACTTGCGTTAGGGAGTTTGCAAGGTGTGCGACGGCTCTCCATCACCCACCGCGCGCGGGCTGGGCCCAGTTCTGCTCCTGTAAAGGCATCGCTGCAGACTGCCGTCGGGTTTAGAGCAGAACCTCTTCCGGAACAGGCTTCACTCAATAGGCTTTAAAACTCATGTTGCAATAAGGGGCCCTGGCAATAGAATTTTACTGCAATAAAATACTGACAAAGGTCTATATTGGGATAAGTAATTTAAAAAAAAACCTTATTTGTACTATTTAGACTCTTAATTTGTTAAAACTAAAAAGACTTCTGCTGATCTCACTTTCCTATTGATTCTGTTTGTTTACTCTGTACACCCAACACGGATCCTAGGGGCAGCGTGCTTTGTGCTCTGATGGTTCTGGACTCCAGAACCACAGGGCTTGGCCGGGGTGGGGAGGAAAAGCTTGCCGACGCTCATCTAGAAACGTCGTGGCGGCGTTTCTGATCTCCTTAGGTGTTAGGCCACTTGCGTTAGCCTGCAGTCTTTGGCTGATAAATAACTGTTAAACCATTGCTTTGGTAGCTGAACATTGCAGCACGACAGATTTTTTTGGGGGTGATCTGCTTTTCCAGCCCCCACGCTGAAGTCAGCAGTGGTTAGTAGCCATCAGAAGAAGGCTTCAATGCCTCTGCGTATAAGGGAGTTGCCTAGCACCATAGCAAAGCCTCTCTGTTGTGGCGCGGTTGGCACACCGTCACCTGAATTTTTATGTGATTCATGTTCGCTCTGACAAACTCTCTGGAAAACACTAGCACGGTGTAGCCTGGGGGTTTGGCACCGGCTCTTCAGTGAGTTAAGGCTTGGCATACCTGGGGAGGTGAAAGGAGAGCACCCCGTGGGAGACAGCACTGAGGAACCGGCCGCAGTTGAGTTAATAATTTGTATCTACAGAAGTAACTAAATCTTCAACCCTTTTTCTGCACAGAGGGGCTATCACACACATAACTATTTGCCCGCATGAATGTGTGTCTTCTCAGGCAGTTTAAATTCCACGCTCTGAAAACATAAGCCTGGTGGGGTCTCTGTAAACCATCTGTGGATTAAACCCGGCTCACGTAGTTGGGCTTCAGCCAAGGAACAGCAAACGCAGCTTCCAGCCACCTTCCTTTTACCTGGCGGCTGCTGGACATCACACGCTCCCCCTGCGGGAATCCTCACAGCCTTTCCCTTTTTTCAAGGCTATAAGAAGTTGACTCGGGCTGCCAGTGACCGTTCAGTACTACCCTCCACTCCCCATCAAATCTAGCCCGTCGCTGGGGCTGGGTGTTCTGTGATCCGGGGCTCCCTGGGGCAGCAGAGGTGGCCGTGTGCCACCACCACAACCATGCCATGCAGGAAATGCTTTTGGACCTGTGAGGTTATTACCAGGCTGGCAATTTACTCTTTTGAACTCTAAAGATACAATTCTCTTCCCTCACCAGTTTTAGAAACAAATTAGGAAATGGTAGCAGTTGATCCGATTGTTTTTTTTTAAAACCTCAGTTCAGTTAAAGGCAGGGGGTTCTTTGTTTTGAAACATTCAGAGAAGTTGGGCTTCCTCCACTATTGAAACGCATATGCTAAATATAAGCCTAGAAAATACTTCTTGTGCTTGACTTAACCTTAAGGGATTTTAAAACTCGTTCCCTAGTAGAAAGAAAATGATTTGGTAGCGGGACAGACTTTACCCCATCTGTGGGTGGTTAACAGTGGGCCTTTTGATTACCTCAAGAAAATTCTTCTGGGATAAGACCAAGTGTGGCCTGAGTTTTCCTGAACAGGGGGAGATGATCTTTCAGGTGCCTCTTTTCCGCCATGGTAGGGGGAATTGTCTCTCCACTTCCATCCTAATGAGAATTTTGGACTCTAACAAATTTTGGTGCTGGTATCCACTAGGTTGTAAGTGGTGCAGAACTGAGGCGCAGCTGATGCCTTCCCTCCCGGGGAAGGAGCTGTCGGACTCTTTTCCTTCTCAGAGCAATTTGTGCTATTGAGTGTATTGAATCCTACTGAACTCTGACCAAATGACAAGGAGACCTTGGAATGAAATAGTGTTAAGTAGTGTGAGGCTCGCTTTCACCGAGAGTTGTTAACACGTTAAAACTGTAGGAAGCAAGTCCATTTAAGACAAACAGCTTTTTGGTATTTCACTCTGTTTATATGCAAGAATCCAGGAACTCATCACTCTAGCTGTGATCTTCAGCAAACCAACAATTGATTTACTATCAGGCAAAAGGTATTACATCCCCTTAATTGGACTTTGCATTGAAATTGTAAAATTGGCTGTAATACAGCTCTTCTGGCTTTATCACTAAGCTCACGTGCTCACTGAAGTCTAGTGGCGTCTGATCAAATCTAATAAATTCTTACGCAGACCGGAGAGTCACTAATCGATAAATCTTCTAAAATACGTTTCACGCTTATGCGAAGTATCCACAGTCATGCAAAGTACTTGTCTACCGCTGGTGTTGGGCTGAAGTTCCATCAGAGTGGGGCTTGTGAAGGCCGTTGGAAGAGTGACCTAAAATGGATTCATGCTTGTGTGTTGGTGACATTCTGGGTGACGTTCTGTCACTGCCTGCGGGGCGCTGGCAAACGCGCTCAGGGAGGGAGCTGGCAGTTCATGCTGCATGCCGAGTTGTTGGTCGCGGGGCTGGGATGAGCAATTCTGTACCCGGGATATTTAACCTTCTGGTGAACTGTTTTGTAGAGATAAACAGACTTTTGTGGGATTAATAAACACACAGATACGCTTATATGTGCACTATAGGAGCCCACCGCTAGGAATAGGGCTTTTTATTATAAAATTTAGCAACGTTACTACAATAGTGGCTTTTCATACCTCTGTGTTTTAAAGGCCGTCCCAGTGGAAAGCTCGGAGGCACACAGCAGAAGGCACGTGGCTATTTCATTGGATCTTAATATTGCTAAAAACCTAGAAACTAGAAATCATGTTGTGATTGGCATTATCTAGCACTTGGCTTATTAGAGGAAGATGTGGGTGTTGCTTTTTTTATGCTATATTCAGTGTTTTTAGGCTCAATCAACATCTAAGTACAGATTCAAGGTCAGATTAGAGTCCCACTTCTGCTAGCAGTAAGCCAAAGGTTGTAGTTGTTCATACAGACTACGCAAAAATTTGGGAATGCGGGTGTATTGACGGGTCTACTGTAGGCAGAGCTGCACGTGAGAATAACCCTTCCGCCTGCAAAATCTTCCTCTACGCTGAACTCATGCTGTTTCTAGCAAACTAACCGGCTGATGAGAGCAGCTTTACTTTCCATGTTGAAAGACTTTTTTTAGGTGGCAAAAAAGTTGTCTCTTAAAACAGTGTCTCCACTTTACTGAGCTCAACCAAGAAAGTCCCAGCGCTGAAATGTTAGAAAGGGCTTAATACCATCGTTGGGATCTGTTTGATGTCAGACCTGGGTCTGTGTTTCATGTACCAACTGATGTGATTTAAGCCCTCTTAGTCACACCTCTGTGGTGCTCCAGAATCTTAAAACCCTCCCGATTTTGGGAAGAACTGACTTTAGCTGATGCGGTTCTGTACCATCGTGCAGGTGTGGGTGAAGGACCGCATGGATGAGGAACTCCTGATAGGGAAGGAGGAGAGCGTGACAGGGCAATAGCAATAATCAGTGCAACACTCGCTGGAGGCAGAGAGTTCTCTAGTACATTGAGCAGGGTCTTATCTCATGGGGTTGAAGGCACTTACAAGCTCCCAAACGGCATTACACCTTCTGTTTAGTGTCCTTTTGGTTTAGTCTGTTTACCCAAATCTTCTCTGCTGAAACCAAATCAGCAATACCATGAAATAGGAATATCTTAACCGAGGAAGCAATAGCACTGGTCTCCCGTGAGCCACAGATGAACTGCTGTCCATCTGCTGGAAGGTGTTCTCCCAACGTCTGGATATTTCTGTGCCTTATGATATTTGCGACAGGTAACTCGGTAACTAGTTGGAAGGTTTGCGGTGACTACACAGTGCTGCTCTTTAGCTTGGAGACTGTTTTGCAAGGGGGTGCCAGTTCAGAGCATACCAGATTTTGAAGTTTTTATTTGCTCTTGCAGTTTCTCCCACGATCACCGTTTCTCTCTGCCTAAATACACAGAAAGGAAATGCGCAGGGTGCTCATTCTGATTTAACAAATCACATTGACTTGCTTTGTTAGAGCGGTTCTCTACAGGCAGAGTCCAGAACACGCCTGTAGCAGGGAGGTCTGGCCTCTTGCTACAGACCACGGTTAGTATTTGCATTTTTGTTTTGTTTTGCCTGTGGCTGTAGAACATAATTTGTTGTCCCTGGTTGTTCTTCAGCTTTATTCTGCTGTTGTCACATTGGCCAAACTGGTAATGGACTTCTCAGTCCCTCCATGCAATCGGAGTACCTCTGGGTTCTTCAGGCACCATCTCCCATGGCACAATTACGACCTAGAATATTTTGCTGTATTGCAACTGCGGAAGCTGTAGTAGCGGAGGCTCTGCTCAAGATACCTGTTCCCAAGCCTACAGCAATGCAATTATCTCCCCCCGCAGCTGGAAGGGAGATGCGGGTTTTTGAACAGCACGGATACAGCCTTAGCATTGCCACCTCTGCGTCTTCAGCCTGTGGATCGCAGTGTGAGAAGGGACTGCAGGAGTGACGGGGACACTGCTCCAGCCCGGGCGGCTGCTGCCTGTACAGGGTATTAACAAACGATGGCAAGCCTTCTGCAATAATTCCTCATTCCACCGATCAGTAGTAAACGATGTGCAAATAAAACTCGATGAGATGTATTTTATGTGAAGAAAAAAAAAAAAAAAGATAATAATGTAAGAACTGTATATTGTATTAGCAGCTTTGTGTATAAAATGGCATTTTGGCAATCAGAGTCTAATATATTTAAAACTTTTTTTTAAAAAAAGGATATTTGATATTGTACGGAATTGACTTTATTGCTACTGTAAGTATGAAAAGATGGTTTCTTAACATGTTGAAGCAATGCATAAAATCTTAAATTGTATGTAAAACTCATGCCAAAAGGGTATGTCTGACAGTATTAGCACCTGACTCAGTGTCTTTAATAGAGAGATTGAATTTTTTAATTTAAAAATTATATTAAATTTCTTTTAATAATACAAAAAATGCTATTGAGTTTTATTTGATTGGGTTACGCTGGGAACTGCCTCAATATCTGTCTCTGCCTCCCCTGCATCCATCATATACAGCCAGGAATTGTCTGGAGGAGTAAATCTAGGCAGTTGGTAGGTGTAAGTTGTTATTTTTCAGCAGGTAGCAGGAATTCGTGATGGGGACAAGCACGAAGGCCAAAACCCTGCCTGCCTTTGCTGGATTTTGTCATGTCCGAGGCATTAAGCCCAGCATTCATTAACGGGCTTCCTTATTAACAGGGTCTTCCCGGGGGGGATGTGCTGAGTGACTGGGGCCGAGGCGAAGCACCCTGACCCCCCCCGGGACACGAAGAGGGCCAGGGACTCATGGGGCAGGTCCGCGTCGGGCCTTGAAGGGGAAGGGGTTCGTGAAACGGCGCCTCAGCCAGGGCCTGAGGGAAGCGGCCGGGGCGAGCGGCCTCGGGGCGCGGGCACCGCCGGGGCTGCGCGCTTCCCCCGGCCCGGCCCCGCCGCCTCAGCGCCTCGGG